>JAPKLW010000527.1:37332-60557 GCA_026898455.1 Plectranthus barbatus
GACCTAATGCAAATAATAAAGTGGGCCTATAAATTAATTAATTCCTATGTCCACAACCCAGGACACAATTAATTAATTAATATTAATTCTTTTTCACCACAGAATTAATACTGACCTACTCCTTTATTACCACGTTATGAGAACGAACTGCATTAATTGAGAATCCCCATATTTAAGGTTACCGGACATTCATTAATTAATCGGAGCCTCTGACAAGATCTAACTACAATTAATTAATATCTTATAATTCCTTCGTACCACTCAATCCTTATCACTCGTGCCTAAACTTAATCAGCCTGCAGGACTTTGGCACGATGGATGTTATTGAGCTCCTCAGAGAATGTCCCCATCCTATTACTCGAATATAGTTACCTAAACCCAGTCTCAGGCGGTACTACACGAACTGTTGTTACCCAAGATACGGATATACGCGCACGTTACTTAGGCTCTCCACCATGGCAAGTCAAAGCAACAGTCAACCCGTGTAAACCCCTGAACCTTCGTAAGGGTTTGGACTCAATCAATGTCGAGATCTTGTATTCGCTGATGTCAGACAGACGAATACATCTCACTGCGGTCCATCAATACACCACCTCTGCACACCAGCATGTTAAGTAACCAAGACAGACTACTTATTCCGACAATGACGCAGCCATCCGGACAGTCGTATCCTCATACATTGTCTCGACTGTGATTAGGTTTATGTCTCACTAGGTCAAGTGATCATACTATCTTCTGCAATCTACAACACGCCGTATGATCGTCCCTATAGGTGAGACAAGAGGATACCATTGTTCATACATGTAAGTTTGTTAACATATAGGAGAAATAAACCGTTGTATACTCATTATAATAAATGCTTTCAGTATACAAAACTCATCAGTATCGACTCAGTTTTGCGCATGATTCTGGTGTGTTCTTCGTTCAAAGTGTCGAGCTATTTATAGGCTGGCTTGGACGACAATTTGAATTTTGTCCGTTAGACATATCAATCCAGCCGTTATAGACAAAGATTGGGTCGTCCAATCATCGTCATTCTTCCTGCTCTGCTCTGTCATCTGCTTTTCACTTTTGGCAGTGTACTTTCTACCTGCTCTTTTTAGACTTAGTTTCAGTCCGAGGAATCTAAGTTTCGGTTCCTCGTACTGACTTTTGACATTACTTCGAGACATCTTGAGTCTGACTTTGAATTCCTTGAGTCTCCTTGTGTTTCAAGTATTTTTGGATTCTGAAACTGAAAACCGACATTTCCAAAGTTAGTTTATGTTTCCTCTCTTCTTTAGGAAAAACTCAATTTCCAGAAACTGACTTTTTTGGACTAACTAAGTTTCAAGCACTGAAACCTTGTCTTCTCGATCTTCATCTTCAGCTCAGTTTCTAGTCTATTATAACTCAAATTATATTCTATACAAGGATTACATTTAGATACTCTATAAACTTAAAGCTAAAGTGAGTTTTGACACCTCAAAACATCAAGACAGAGGGATAATCTGAAACTCAATTTCTAACAATGTATTTCCTTTAAAAAAATTAAAAAAAAAAGAGAGAGAGAGAGAAAACAAAGAGCTAATGAGATATATCCAGTGTATATATTCCCAAATATTTGAGAATTACAAAAAAATTGCATGTCAAGCAGTTGAAGGTCCAAATTTCGTATGTACAAAGCATGCATGTGATTAAAAATCAATCTAATGATGTAACAAATAATTTTTACAATATATTTGTTTTGAAAGATTATTTTGGTTCTAAAAAATAGAAAAATATAAATGAATGTTTGAAAGTTTGAAATTATTTAGCAATACAATGTTGAAAGTTGCCACACATTAAAAATATTGAAAATTATTTCGCAATAAAAATAATAAATAAAATTTAAAAGTAAATCAAAGTAAAGAAATCGAGTGTGAATATATATAACATAAATAATATAAATAATACAAATTTATGGTGTATAAGATATTGTTCATGGGTGAATTTTCAATAATAAATATATTTTATTTCATGGATTTTTTGTTATCTAGATAGATTATTCTCCGATAGAAGACATTAATCGAGGGTAAGAAAATACGTAATGCTGAGGAAAAAGATTACAGATCACCTGTTGGTCCCGAGATCAGAGTTTTGAAATGCACAGGGTAATATTTTAAATGAAACTTGCACTCACAAACTGGTAGTCCTTAATCAATTTGTGTTTCTGAAAACTGATTATTAGTGAGTTTGATTATTTAAGCAGATTCAAGTATACTTCCACACTTAGAATGTGTTGAATTTTAATATTATTGCAAGAATGTTAATAAAGCAGTAAGTACAAAATGATTTATAGAGGTTCGGATAAAAAAGTCGTACATTCTCTCTTCAAACCTTAAGTCTGGAATACACTAAGCTTCATAATACAATGGGTCTCACGATCTATCGTTAGCTAGTGAATTATATTGTCCATCAGTCCACTTGCTCACTCGTACAGAACTTTGCTTACTCTGCTTCTCAAAAATAGAGTGTGGGCTCACCACGCAGCCTCTATCTGGAACTTGGGAGTCTTTTTGTTCTACATCATATCTTTTGTGCTTGAAGCAACAAGTCTTGTATCTAAAAATGACACACGGAAAACTGAAAGTTAGCCTCGAACATTTTAAAGCTTGCGAGTTTCCTCACTTTAGAATTTTGATTATTCGGAGTTTCAGCCATCTTCTTTCTTGGAGCACCCCATCTATTTATAGGCAAATTGTTCAGATATTTGAATTTGTAGCCGTTGAGAGACGTGTCGAATGTTGTCCAATCTGACGCCCCTCTTTCCTGTGAATAGCAAGTTGCTTTCGAGAAAATTTGTACCTGCTCATGTTTTTTCTTACGAAATATGTTGAAATTGTACTTTGTGTCAGAATGACTTTGTTTGTTAGTCTGATGAATCGAAACTGGTTGAACACCAGGGTCTTCAGACTTTAAGGAATCTTCATTCTTAAAGTTTGGCCCTCTAACTTTGTTCTCCTTGTCTCTATATGCGGGTTAGGTTTGATTGAGAAACTAGGCTTATAAGTTAGTGAAGTCCCTATTGGTGACGTCAACCAGTTTCTCCGAATGTGAGTTCCAAACTGATAGCTAATTTTTTCTAACTCCTTGCGTATCCAAACTGGTGGATCAAATTCCGAACCAGTTTTTCTTTATCAACTCTATTACAACTTAATAAATATCCTAACAGAACATTACAAGTTTGAAACATACTAGAGCTTATCTAGAGAAACTTCTAAATTGGTAATTGGCGTGACACACAAAAGGAATCAATAATTAGGTATGGATACTTCCTAACATCACCCTCGATGATCTTTAGAGAAATTGAATAAAATTGACAAGAGAAGCTAAGTTTCCTTCTAGAACTAACGGAAAACCTTTTTCATTTCCTCCCCTACGATCGTTTAGTAAAGAATAGGTCTTTTATATCCACCGCCCTAGCTTTGCCATTTTCTATCACCTTGATGCCATCGACTTCGGAATGAAAATGCTTGGCAGAAAAGATAGGACGAATGTGTAATATCCCGGATTTAAATTAAGTGATAATTAGTTTAATTAATTATTTTAAAGAAAGGAATTATTTATTTTAGCCATTTAAATTGCTTGTTACTCAATTAACGACACCCATTGTAGCACGTATGCCTGTTTCATGCAAACAAAATGTCTATGAGTATGTTTTGAGAAACCCTAGGCAACTCTACAAACGAATTCTATGAATGAAACTCGTGCACGATAAATCGGAGAATCTAGAGTTTTTGGAGTACGTTAAAATCAACAACTTGCACCCGAGAGCTCCATTTTTTTCACCAAGCTAGGGTATGCTTGAGATTGATTTATGGGAATTATAGAAATAATCGGAATGAGATTCTGATACACGTAGAATATTTTATAATTTTTCGAACTATTAAGTTCGGGGCGAAAACGTAGAAATTCCAAAAATTGTGGAATTAAACCCACGAGTAGAACTCGTGATTTAGAGCATTTCCATGGATGTCCATGTTTCATAATGGACAATGAATATTGAATTAAAAATAAAAAAGGTTGATTAACGGAGGTTTATTACATAAAATAACGAATGTGGAGTCGCGGCCAATCGAATCGCGCCAAGTGTCACCTTATCCTTTCACCCACTTGATCAACCCATATTTATTGAGGTTTGAAGTGCGGCGCACGATTCCGGAATGAGCAAAACTGATTTTTGGATGCAAGCAGCTCATTTGCTCATTCTCTCCCTCTCGCAGCTCCCTTAACCCATATCCCAGACCCGTCGACTTCCTCCCCGTTTTTCGGCCAACCCACCATGATTCAGCCTTTGACTATAAAAAACCGATTGAAGTACACGGTGAGATATTTCTAAAGAGTGCTCATACGCGTGATTTGGTTGAGAAATGAGGGAGATACGGCACCATTTTCAGGGGATGTTGGTGAGTGTCGCTGCTGTAAATCTGCTTCGTGCCTCCACATTTATGCACGTTTTTCAGGCAGATCGGGAGAGAATTGGATGATGACATCTAAAGACCGAAGCAAGATCTTGCTTTAAGGTTTCCACAACCGCCGGAATCACTCCGATCCGATGAGTATCGAGAGAGATATAGTGGCATTTACAGGCCCCACCGGCAAGTTTTTCCGACACCGTAACCTCCGATGAGACTTCGATTAAACGTTGTTGAACCTGTGTATAAGCTATATATTATTGTTCCTTGTATTTTTAGAAACATTTTGGTAACCTCGGATCATCGCCATCACCGTTCGATCGCCGGAATCGGCGAGATGAAGCTCACGCAAGGTGAGGGTTTTCTCCACTTTTCTTCATGATGAAGTTCTTCCATTCCCAGCAATTAATCACCGATTAAATCACGTATCTAGCATCTAGTATTGTTCCCTATCATGTTTAGATGCTTGGGTGATGTTTTGGGGGCTTGGGATGGCCGGAAAACGGCCGGAAAGGACTTCCCGTCGTGTCTGTGACGAAGGGCAGCAGGGGGGACTGCTGTGTCGGTCGACACAGACTGCTCTGCCCCCTTTTCATGTCGATTTTTCGACCCATATTTGATCTGATACTTCATATCTTTGATATTTAAGCTCAAGGATTGTCACAAATGAATGTTATACACGTGTTCATACGCTTGAACAAGATTTCTAAGATCGTTAAATACTCGAGTCAATATGTCCAATTTGAATACGAAATTGACTGTTTACTAAGTAAACAAATTCCAAACTTGATGATTCTTTAACCATGGTTTGGTTAAACTATATAAACATGATTAGATGAGTCACATGCACATTTTGAAGTATAAATGTTGCATGTTGGGTTGTTGATTCGTGTCAGTCAGTCAGTCGGATAGATTAGTCAGTCATAAGATTCGAGATTCACCTTTAGCATCAGTTCAAGCACTGATAATGACACGTTAGATGATCCACCTAATTTGTTTTATTTTCTTGTGCTATCAATTGAAGGGAACACAGGATGACAAGGGAGCTTTCAAACACGAACTTGCTTACCTACGCTTAAACATCTGTAAGCTGTCATGATGGGGACTATTTTATGTAAAAATCAAAATGCCTTTTGAGCTATAAGCTCTGTTTTCTGAAAAGCATGCAAAATGTTTTGTTTTAAATTGATTGTCTATGACAAACTATTTGATTTCATATCTGTTCCTCTGGTCAACCGTAGTTGACCAGGGAGATTTGGTTTAACGAGGACAGAACCAGGTTTCGTAGGAATCCTGAGCCAAGACTCTTAAACCCCGGGGCAATTGATCCTCCTTTGTCTCAAGCCAAGCTCAGACTTGGTCACTCAATGGAGTATTGATACCTTCAGAGATATAAGGAGAGACACACGTTGTGTCTTAAATCGATCGTGGTCTCAATGTTCCGGGTCCTGAGACCAGTGCACTAAATGATGACAGTGGGTCGAGTGGTTCGACCATTTCCAATTGTTCATTATGATTCGGAATTTGGATAAACACGACAATTGTTTTCTTAAAACCCCGTGGCTTATCTGTGTGTGGCATAGCATTCATATCTATAAATGTATGTTTTCGGGCATGTCTCCACAAGGTACCTTGGTACTCAGCCCCTCGCATTATTTTTAAAATGCGTAGGTTAACAGCAGCGATGCGGATGCGGAAGTGTAGAGGGCATGACTGACGGATCAAGAACCTTGATCCTGAGATATGCATCTTCATATGCATATCTCCACTGTGTAACTCTCTGCTGCATTAAACTCTGATCTTATTCCCTTCCCTGGTTGTGATCATTAATGAGTTCCGAACTACTTCATATTGTCATTTATTCGTACCCCTTGTATACGAGGTTGCATTCCTTGTTACAACTTATGCTTATTCAATATTGTTGTTGAACTCATTGGGTGTGAACCATTATTTCTACTTGTTTGTTCAAGTCTTCCGCTGTTTAAACCACCCAACTCACTGTAGCGCGCCCCTAAGTTGGGAAGGCGAACAGGGGGTGTTACAGAATGCATTCGTGACAAAAGACACTAGAAAGATCATGATTACTCATGTTGTGGCAGGGATAATAGGATCCAGTGGATGAAAGGAATTAATGGTCGAGCTCTGAGTGAGGATCGAGACGTTGATAAATGTGCTCCGATATTTAGTATACTATGATCCAACGTATGAGCAAGACATTTTCTCCTTAAAAGTGGCTCCATATTCTACATTACGAGATAGAGACTTTCGGGGTCTTATTGGACCCCTTGAAGTGGGCCAAGTCGGTCATCATCCGAATGAGCTTGGTAATTCGGGGTGGATTGATAGTTCTTCGTTACTATTTTAGGGAAGGCAATTTAGGTCTGTGGCTGACATATGATCTCTGGAGATTGGAAACTCCGTTGGTTGCTTCGAGGGTTGTGTATAATCTTCGCACTAGGTCATTGTGATATATTGGACTTGGTTCGTTCTTGGGCCAAATTAATTCTAGACCTCAATAATTATCACATAATAATGATTTTGTACATTTTACAAATTCACATTATTCACCAAAAATATCAAATTCAATATTATTTTAATATAAATAATTAAATTTCTCACATATTGCATGACTGTAATACTAGTATATTAGACTAATAGTGACAAATAATCATTCTCATTACCTTTGGGAAACTAAAATATTGCATTATTATCTATAATTCAAATCTAAAAAAAATTACATGCATGATATTATATATAATTAATTGATTAAATAGAACAAATCAAATATTTATTTATTTTTGGAATTTAAATATATAACAATCATGTTTATAAAAACAAGAAAGACATAATATTATCATCCACAAATCATGTTTACTTAAATTAACTAAAATCAAATCGATAGATGGTATCAAATAATTATGTATATCTTAAATTTACGATATATAAAATCTTACCGTGCTATTAAATAAATAAACGTGTGGATCGTGGTTGGGCCAATAGAGTAGTAGTTAGTATTCCCTAAAAAAATCAATAAGAGGGGTAGGACCGTATGGGCGTATGCGTATGTATATGGTGTAAGAAAATCTCTTGCTCCATGGTTTTCTTCACGCGCGTGTGCGTGACTCTCCCTCTTCCCTCCCCTCAACTCGGATAAAGCACGCCCCCTTTTTTCCGGTGCCTTAATTTAATTCTATTTTATTTTATTTTATTTTATTTTTTCTCTGTGTTTGCTTTTAATCTACACATGATATTCATATCTCCCCTGTTTTCCCTTTTTTAATTTTTTTTTTCGCTCCTCTAGTTTGTTTTGCCCATTGAGTTACGTCCACAGGTACTTGTTCCTCCTCCCTTTTTCCTTTCAATTTTTAGGGCTTTCTCTTTTAATTGTTTTCTGCCTCTTTTTAGATTATATCTCTGTTTCTCTACTTGATTGACTGTTGTGCTCTGCTCTGCTCTTTTTCTCAGTGCTCCATATGTAATTTGCTCCCTTCGTTTTAGGGAGTCAGCCTTCTTTGCCATGTAATTGCATGCAATTCTCCCCTTATTTTTTAATTCTTTGTTCAAAACTTGGGTTTAGCAACCCCGTGTTTGTTATTTTATTGAAACACCTCCTCCGAGTTTTATACAGCATTGATTTTTTTTTTTGGAAAATCGTGAATGCGTTCATGAGATATTTTAGTTACCACACAAATTACTGATTTTCGTTGTTGCCTTTGTATCATGATTTGAGTCTTCACCTTTTCTGGAGAATTTTGACTCTGTATTTTATTTCTTTTCAGGCGCTGTTTAGTTTTGCATGCAGTAAGATTCGTTTTTATAGTTAAGTCGCAATATCATATACTCTTTTCTGGAGTTCCCTGAAGAGCTTTGGAGTTGAGCAAATGGCAGCTGATTCACGGAAGAAGAAGCGGGTTAATGCTGGCAATTTGGTTGGATGCACTTCTAGTGAAAAATCTTGGCTGAACAGGAAAAAACTGCACGCTCAGCAGCATGATTTGAATATGAGACCCAATATCTCCCTTGAGTGGGACAGCAGGAAAAAAAGTGTAGTTTCCAAGAAGGAGCAGATTGGTTTTTCAAAAAGGCATTTGATTCCATATACTGAACCTGGTTCTCGAGGCCACGACATTTTGGCCGATGTCTTCCTTGTTCCTCCGGAGATCTTTGAACTAGACAATCTCTATGAGGTTCTCTCATGTGAGGTAAATACATAATTGCGACTCCAAAGGATATTTCATTTTCTCAATCCCATTTCTTGTCTGGGACTTATACATCCATTTGGAGCTTTACTGTAGGTCTGGCAGAGCCATTTATCTGACAATGAAAGGCGCTTTCTTTCACAATTCCTTCCTAAAGTACTTGAGCCAGATAAAGTCGTTCAAGATTTACTTTCTGGAGATAGCCTCCATTTTGGAAACCCTTTTATAAAATGGCAAGTGCTGCATATGTTCTTTTGGGCTGCATATTATAATTATTTCATAGTGCTTCGAAACATGTTTGTTTTACTTAATTCATTTATACTTTATTTTATCTTTTGTCAGTTGGCACTCTTTGATTTCTTAAACTCCTCTTTCTCCTCCTTTGGGTTTGGATGCTCATGCTTTACTGCTTCTGCAGCAACTTTTTTAAGCTGTCTTCTTTCTTTGTTGGAGATAAAAGTGGATAGTGATTCTTCCATTTGATGTCTTCTGCTTGAAATCTGCTATTCTTGAGCAGCTTAGTATGAATTCTGTGCTAGTTAACTTCAAGATAATGAAATATAAATGATATACACCACGCATCGATGCACGAAATTCCATATATGATGCACATCACACATCAGGATGATTGCCCATTCATATCCAATTTTGATAAGTAGTGCCTTGTCTAAGTTTGAGTGGTCCAATTTTCCACTTTCTTTCTGTAGGAGTGCTTCTCTCTGTCTTGGGGAGCTTCACCCCGATAATGTTATTCATGGCGAGCAGTCTCTGAAAGTTGCCAAGGAGGCCTACTATTGCTTTTTGGAGAAGTATCACAACGAGTATGTACTCTTGGTGACTACTTTCTATATGTTGCTCATTCATTCTATTATATTTCTCCCTTCTCCTTTTTTGGGCTTTGAGTGGGTTTGTCACCATATTATTATGTTTCTTTTCCAGTATGATTGATAATTTACAATTGTGGAAGGAGAAATGGTCAAGTTGCAAGGAGCCTAAAGTGGATATTATGCAGAATATAAGGAGGTTATACATTTTTATGCACTTTTTGTTTATAAGAACTGCATATTTTTGGCAATCTAAATATATGAATTCACACACTTTTTCGGTCTGATTATTGATCTTCTATTGATCTCTGTGGCTCCTTGAAAATGTGTAAAATGATGTATTTTTTCTTTCACACTTCACTAGCTGAATGTTGAGTTTTATTAGTCTGGTTTTCTGTGACAATCTAAGGTTATTGTTTGTTTTACACTAGTATCAGCCCAGTAGTGTATTTTGTATCACCTGTATGCCTACCTCATGCAAACCAATCAAATTTAAAGGCGTTCAATGTTATGAACCGTTATAGGAAGCATAGCGAGAAAAGTATGCATGCGTCAGATGCTAGATTCTCTGGTACTGAAGAGAACCATGTTGCCACACCTGACTCTTGTTCCTGGGCAAATTCTGAGATAGCTTACAGCAGCGAGAACCAGAACCTGGGAACAGTACATGGAGAATCTGATAAAAGGTAATGCCTGCTATTATTAATGCAATAATCTTTAACTCTATTTCTTTATATGATACTCATGTTTATTCAGAGTTACTTCTGCTAACTTAGGACATTGAACATGTGCACTTCCTTCTCTACCCTCCCCTTTCTCCCCTCAAATCCATGTCAAACATTGATATCTTTCCTGTTTGCTGGAATGTGATGCGCAGAAGGGACTTCTTGAAAAAGATCTCTGATAGTTCCTCCAGTGGGCTAAAAGTGGTGGCTGCAGCACCAAGAAAGGGAGAGAAGCTGCGCAAGTGGAATATCCAGCAAAATGATGGAGCCAAATATATGTCATATATTAAGGTTGTGTGGTGTGGCAGATAGCTACTTAATATTTTTGTTGTTTGGATATTTGGCTGTTCCACTTAAACTTATTTTTTACTGATTACATGGAGTGTAATCTGTTATTTTCTTGTTTTTTTTTTTTTGGGAGGGCGGGGATTTTCCTTCCATGAAAGCTTTCCCTTATGTGATCGCTGATGCACAGTATCTGATTTATATTTCATATCACAATTATTTAATAGCTACAGTCTTCTGCATTTGGTTCTGTAGGTCAGCAGGGAACAACATGAACGTGTTAAAAGTAGCATCGAGTTTGCTGGTTATAGCATTCAACCCAGGTCTCTGAATAATGTTTTAGGCAGCTTTGATGCTCTAAATGTGCAACCATTTGCTAGATTTGAGGAAGAAGAGCGTAAGAAGCTGCATGAGTATTGGTTAGTCATTTCATGTACATCATTTTCAAGTTGAAACTTAGAAGTTGTATGAAATCTGGAGATCAAATTGAAGCATTAACATCTCAGGGTGAAATTGGTGACTGAAGATATCCCAGTAGGATTTGATAACTGGAGAAAGATACAATTTCAGAGACAAGAACAAATGCAGTCCCTGGGTGAAGACATAAGACAAAAATTGGAGCTCCAGGAGGTTTAATGATTTTTCTTGTACTTTGTGCACTGTGATATTATTTGGATTCTGGTTGTTACTTGGTTGGGAGAATGCCCAACTTATGCAATTTTTGGCTTGTTACTTTTCCCCAGAAGATTCTGGATGTGAAAAATGTCTCTAGAAGTAATCTAATGGAGTTCTCAAATGGGGAAGGAGAACTTCCGCCTTCGAACACAGTTGAGGTTTTGTTCTACTGCCGTTTTTATAATTCTCATCTGGATAGCATTATTTTGAAGTTTCTTAAAACCATAACAATCTCTTCGTCCCATATTTGTGAACGGAGACTCTATAGCATAATTTTGATTGTAGCCTTTCAAAATCCATGTGTTGGTGGTCAGGATGTGGAAAAAGGAAAAAGTGATGACTTGCTCCAGGAGCTGAATGGCAATGAAGAGTCAATTCATGAAATGGCAACAGAAGTAGAGGTTGGTTTTGCTGCTGCATTCTGTTTTTGTTTTACTTCTGCTTTCTATTTTGGTTCTTAATATTCGTCTCTCGAACAGCATCTTTCAACTCTTAGTAAATAGAGTCAACTAATCATACTTCATATAATATATGTCTGAAGTTGAATTTACTTATTTCTGGTCTTTTCATTTGATTGTCAGAATCAAAAGGAAATAAGAAGTGGCCACATGTTTGAGAAGTATACACATGAGGATGAGTATGGGACCAACCATGTTTTTGTTCAGGATCATAGCGAGCCACAGGTTTCTTCACTTAATAATAGCCCTAGGAGCACTATGGTAACTTCATCCAGCCCTGGTTTTCTTCAGGATCAGCATCAAATTAGTTCACTTGATAGTAATCCTCATACCAATTCCATGGAGATCGAATCTCATGGTGATAGCAGAAGTGCAAAAGATGACGATCCTCAAATTGTTTCTGGCTACTCGGGGAATATGAACCGTGTAGAGATTCCGCTGAGCCAGGGGGCTTCTATCCAATCTTCTAGTGATGTTTGGCCAGTTGGTGATGCTCACAGCTCTTACTATCAATCTAGTGCCTCAAATTCTGGATATGCCTCCACTCATGAGTTGTCGATTGGGCATCCACCATTAATGCAGGGGCAAGCAGTGCAGATGATCAGTCCGGAAACAATCCGGCCGGACAAAGATGCTAGGCAGGATATGCTGCATGGGCAAACTGATGATATGACTTTCTTCAGCTCATACCCTAATCAAGATCGAAGTGAATTGCTTCATTCTCTCCTTAAGGGACAGAGTAACCCATCGTTCCACCAGCTGCAAAAACATTCTGACATAGATTTTCAGCCTGGAAATGATGTAGCGATGGAAACAGGTCAATTTTTCGGACAATTCAGGGAGCATGTTCATCCACCAGTTCCTATGGATGTGAGGCAAAAGAGACCCAGTGGTCTCCAAGTGCATCAGAACATTCAGGGGAGCATTTATTCTGAAGGTCGTTTTGCTGTGCCTGGACAGGAGGGTTTGGCAGTTAACATTCATGATTGGCCGGCTGTCAACAGTGTACGCATGCCAGTTCCCAGCCAACCTTCTCTTTTGAACAGTGGAGAGTTGGGCCATAACTGGTATACCACTGAGAATGGAAACAGGGATGGATGGCCTTCACATGAACCTGTTAGCTTGAGCCATGGCTTTAACATCGGAGGTAACTCAGATCAGACATTGTTCAGCGTCCTATCTGAATGTAATGAGCTACCTCGAGTCAGTTACGATGCAGTGAGCACCACAGAACGATTGATCCAGGCAGGAAACTACAGTGGGATAGGTGGAGGTAGCAGCAATTTCTTAGCACAAACTCCAAATCCACTTAACTACTTGAGTGGGCACGAGGCCTCTGCTGGTGTTAAGATGAATACGGTTGGATGGATGGGATTGCCGCAGCAGAACTCTGGAATACAGGAGTCCATTGGGAAATCATTCTTCAGGTCGTGGAATCAGTAAATCATTCCGGAATGGGTTGGCATACAAGGTGATTGTGTCTGTCAGCTGGAGGTTTTGCATGGAGAGGAGAGGAGATAAAGCAAAGCTGCTGATTGTGGTGTGAGCATCAATTTTTGGGTTTTCAAAAGTGGTGGTGGGTTTTTCTTTTTAGGCGCCCAAATGTGGGGTGATGTAAATACAGATAGAGCCAATGGTGTGGCATGTATATTAAGCTAGTAGGCAGATGGCGCGGGCATACATAGTGGGTGAAATTTGTTTTTTATATCTATCAATTAGAATTTTTTTTTTTTTTTTTTTTTTTGAGCAAATATCAATTAGAAGTTTTGGATGGTTTTTTTGCAGGCCAAGAATAATAAGAAGTGTAATTTTTCTGCTTTAGAACTTGGGTGTAGTAGCTGGAAATGCGTTTCTTGTCAACAGTTGAGGCGGTTTGTCGTTCTCTTGGCAACTGTCGGCAATGAAGAATTATCTGCCAATCATTCCATTCCATTCCATTCCATGATCATATAATATAATAATATAATAATATATATATATATACCTCAACTTTTCCGAAACAGTACCCTCAACTTTGTCAGAAATTAAGTGGAGTGGAGTGGAGTGGAGTGGATGCTTGTTCTGTGCAAAACTTGGCTGCAAAGCGATTGAGATGCCAATACCATACTGTTGCAAAAAAAAATCACAAATGCATGCACAACCTTTTTTAGCAATTTAATTTAGTTTTAATTTAATATAAGTCACAGTCACAAAACACATGGCAAACAATCAGCAAAACGAAACACTGAAATTAAGTAAGTATTATTGTAAGGCCAGAAGCGGGGCAACTCGTTTCCAAATATTATTTATTACCTTATAAATATAATAATATAAAGTGGGCCGTTGATTTAATCAGGGCATTTGTAACTCACTCTCTCTCTCTCTCCGCCTGGGTTGCAACGGACAGAACAATAAGAATCCTCCGGTGCCGTTTCCATTTCTGAAAACAAAAAATGCTCCTTTCTACCTGTCTGTTCTGACTCCTTTTCTGGATGCTTCTCTCAGATCTCAGTGTCATCATTGATAAGAAAAGATGCCGGCGATGGAGAAGGTGACTCTGTCCAATTCCAACAGAGAAGTCATTCGCTTGGAGCGTGAAGCCGTTATCCCTATCCTCAAGCCCAGACTCATCGTCCACTTGTCCAACCTCATTGGTATCTCCAATTCATTCTTCTCAATTCCATCTAAAATACCCCGTTTATATCTGAAATTTGTTGCATCTCTTCTCTCCACGTTTCCACTATTCTCGTGTCTGCTTTCCTCTTTTTTTTTTAAAAAAATGTTAGGGTCTGCATCTTTTATGTTGAACTTATGTTCCCCAACCATCGCACATTGCTCCGTTCAAGATTTTTCGGAACACAAATTGCTGGGGAAAGTTTTTCTGGTCTTTCGGTTCATAGGTGGAAAGGAAATCTTGAGGGTCTCATGTAATCTCGGAAGACTCATTAAATGCCGATTATTCATGTCATGTCATTCATCCATTCTTTTCTTGTTCCGGCATCAAAATTTGCTATCTGATGAAAAAAATGTGAAGAACGCAGTTTTAATTCATTTGGTGCAGATATAAAATTGGTTGTAGTTTCTTCAAAGGCTTCAGATGACTTTAACCAGTGGAATTTCCTGACCTTAACATCTTGCAGAACATAGCTCTGATCGTGCGGAGTTCTTGAAACTCTGCAAGAGAGTGGAGTACACAATCCGAGCTTGGTACATGTTGCAGTTTGAGGACCTCATGGTGATTTGCGATAATCTTTTGTTGACTCTTTATTACCCTGAATTGTTATGCATATCTAACACCTTGTCAAATCAATATGAATATGGCCTCAGCAACTCTACTCCCTCTTTGATCCAGTCCATGGGACACAAAAATTGGAGCAGCAGAACTTATCTTCTGATGAAATTGATGTACTTGAACAGAATTTCTTGAAATACTTATTCCAGGTGGGTTTATGTAACCATTTGCTCATTATTTTTGTTTGACCTCATACTCACATTCATTATTGGATGTCACCTGTGGTCATCCTGTAACACCAAGTAGATATATTTCTAGTTTCTAATCTCCCCCCATGGGTTGAGGGCTGAGGAAAATGGGGGATGCAGTATAGCTATTCTTTGGTCTATCTTTTCTTGCCAATGCATTTTCCCTTGTCTTTTAATCTTATTCTGCAGATAATGGAGAAAAGCAATTTTAAGATAGCCACTGATGAAGAGATTGATGTTGCACATTCTGGGCAATATCTCCTTAATCTTCCCATCACAGTTGATGAGTCCAAGGTGTTATGGATGCATATGATCATAATAAAACATACTTCCGGATATGCATTCATTCTGTTTAACGATCTATTTTTGCTGAATGTAGCTTGATAACAAGCTTTTGAAGAAGTTCTTTGAATCGCATCCTCATGATAACCTCCCAGATTTTGTAGACAAGGTACCACTCCTCTCTCTGAGGAATGCAAATCCGCTCAGAATCAATTTATCAAACAAAATTTGAATAAGTGCTTTCTTCTCTTTCGATTTTATAAATTTATATAGAAGCCAAAGGGGCAATGCCCATTTAATGCGGTCATTGTTATGCTAAGGGTAATATAATCCATATCCACTCATATTCCTAAGCTTGGGTCTGACGTCAGCTTGTATGGTCTTGTCACCAACGTCCTTTCCTTTATTTTGGTGATATTCCCATTATATTTTTTCTCTCTGTTTCCTTTCGTAGACTCTCTTAACTGTCTTCATTGTCTAGTGAGATTTTAAATACTGTATAAGAATGAGTAATCACCAGTCGTTTTATTAGAGTGAAGCTCTACGAGTGGATTTTTATTTTTTATTTTGTCTTTTGCAGCATGCATTATATAAGGTTGGGTTCCATTATTTACTTGTGTTTCTTTTGTCTCTAGTATGTAATCTTTAGGCGTGGGATTGGTATTGACAAGACGACTGATTATTTTATCATGGAGAAAGTGGATGCAATAATTGGACGTTTATGGGCATGGATTATGAGAAAGACCAGGTGAGTAACATTATGGATCACAAGAACTTGCTTGAGCCATGAGTTAGAGATAAATATGTCTCTATCACGATTAGGACATGCTCATGCATCAGCTATTATCCCTGGATTACTCATCATTGCCTTCTGCTCATACAATTCATTTAGTCCCTTCCGTTCAATCTCACATACCCATTGAGTACTAATGTGTAAGTCTTTTTCTACCTTCAGACTGGAGAAGGTTTTTTCAAGGAGGAAAAGTTCAAGGATTAAGAAGGATCCTAAAAAGGATGATGAAATAATTTGTGAAACTGCAGATGATGGATTATATGTTGAACGCATTCGCCTTGAAAATATGGAACTCAGGTTTCTTAGAGATGTTGTAATTGGTCTATGATCTTGTCGTTTTTGTCAATGACTTTTTTTTTTTTTCTTGTTTCAGTTTGAAAAATATGTTGAGCAAAAACACAATTCAGGAACCCACCTTTGATAGGATCATTGTTGTGTACAGGTATTCATTTGATATCTTGTTATTGAGCAGTTGCATATCAGCAACAATGTTACTATGTTGCTCTTGTATTTTTATGCTTTGTTCTTCTGTACAATTGTGTTTTACGACTTTGTATTTGTGTTGCTTTGTACTTTTTCTTTTAAAACTTATTACCCTTTGTTCACTTTGCTTAACGGAACTATTCTTTCCTGATTCTCTTCTTCTAGTTACAGAGTTACAAAATTACAAGTATTTTAGAAAGTTTTTATGAATTGAAGTTGTGAGTTTACAAATGGGGAATATGGCTGGATATTGACTAAAAAAATAAAACACTACTTAACAAACCCATCAGGCACATTTTCCTGTCACTGTTGTAAGAGATAAACAAACAAAGCATTTGAGGGAATTTTAAATGTGTAATACTGTGTTAGTTAACTAGACATTAGCATTGCTCACAACCCGGTTCAGCATGACCGAACCAAGCATATTGAGATTGACAGACACTTTATAAAGGAGAAGCTGGATAGTGGTTTAATTTGTACACCCTATGTCTCCACACATGGGCAGCTTGCAGATATACTCACTAAAGGATTGAATAGTTCGGTATTTGAGAGCATTGTATCCAAGCTGGGAATGGAAGATGTCTATTCACCAGCTTGAGGGGGAGTGTTGGAGAGTGGGTATTAATTAGAGTTAATTATGGTTGATTTGATTCCCTAATATTAGGCTAGGTATTTATTTGATTTATATCAAATCTCATAAATCGTGGGATTTGAATGATTTCCTACTGGGATTAGTTAGGGTCATCATGTATATAAGGCACCATCTTGTACATCAATTTTACACATAAAAAAAATTATAGAATTACATTTTCTGGCATTAATGGTATAAAATATATTAAATAGAGTAGCGATTATATGATCTACAATTAGTGGATCGACTACCTAGAATATATAGGTATCTTTAATTTACTGCCTAGAATAAATTTTTCCTACTAGTATAAATAAATGTATTGCAGACTTGTTATCACAATATAATCTCATAGGAACATCCCACTTAACTTTCAAATCCTCCAAAATAATCTTTATCCAAAGTAATTCACACATGCCTTGAGCCATTGCTCGAAATTCTGCTTCTGCACTCGATCTTGCTACTACATTTTGTTTCTTGCTTCTCCAAGACACAAGATTCCCTCCAAGAAATGTACATTACCCAGAGGTTGACCTTCTATCAACTATTGATCCACCATAATCAGCATTTGTGTATGCTTCAACTGCTAGGCCTCCATTCCTCCTATATAAGATTCCTTTTCCTGGTGTTCCTTTAAGATATTGCAGAATTCTATTTGTTGCTTGTAGGTGAACCTCTTTTGGACTATGCATGAATTGACTCACCACGCTAACAGCATATGCTATATCTGGTCTAGTGTGGGACAAATAGATGAGTCGCCCAACCAGACGTTGATACATTTCTCTGTTTACTGTTGCATCCTCTTCAGCTTGTCCAAGTTTGAAGTTCAAGTCAATAGGAGTACTAACCGGCTTGCATGTTGTCATGCCAGTTTCTTTCAAAAGATCCAACACATACTTCTGTTGTGAATGCTTAATTGAGTTGGTGTTTCAAGATGGTAGAGGCCATTCCTTTCTCTAGCACGTCCAATCATCCTCCCCGAAGCCTGGTCCTGAAAAACACATTGATTATGGTAAAAAACTACCTTGCATGGTATGTCTTGGGTAAGTTTCTCAACAGAGATAAGATTTGTGGATAAGGTTGAGACATGGAGAACATTTTTTAAAGTGAAGGATGAGTTTATTTTAATTTCTCCTACACCAGCTACAGTTATAAGAGAACCATTAGCTGTGGCAATTTTCCTATTACTAGGGCATGGAGTGTAAGAGAGAAAGGCTTTGGGTGAATTGGTCATGTGATCTGTTGCTCCCGAATCCAAGACCCAAGAATTGACGAAGGTACTATCTGAGACATGTAATCCAACAGAGAAAGGAAACTTACCAGAATACACCAAGGAACAACTACCTGAGGGTTTCTCCAATTTGTTAATGAGAGGCTTCAATCTGTCAATCTCTTCTTGGTTGAAACTTGTAGCCTCTTGTGGTGGTGCTGCTTGAATACTCTGCAGTTCAACTGGTTGTTGGGGTTGAACTATTTTAGACTGGGTGGCGTTATGAGTTTTAGATATTTCAGACATGGTTAGGGGGTTTTATGAATGAAAAAGAGGCAGCAAGGAAGGCCACCAATCAGAGGAGTTGATTGGAAAAAAACAGCAATTGAGGCTGCGGGAATAGATCGAAAGATACAGCAATTAAGGCTTTGTATTATCAGAGAACAAAAACAGAAACAGTCCCTAGAAGGAGCTGCTCTGATACCATGCCAGAAAATGTAATTCTATAATTTTTTTATGTGTAAAATTGATGTACAAGATGGTGCCTTATATACATGATGACCCTAACTAATCCCAGTAGGAAATCATTCAAATCCCACGATTTATGAGATTTGATATAAATCAAATAAATACCTAGCCTAATATTAGGGAATCAAATCAACCATAATTAACTCTAATTAATACCCACTCTCCAACAATAAATATTCTAACACTTCCCCCTCAAGTTGGAGCATAGATGCTATTCATGTCTAACTTGTTAGGGGCATGTGAGATCCTGTTAAGAGACACAGTAAACACATTTGCAGAATTATAGGTAGAAGTAGAGGCAGCAGTAGCAAATAAATTGTTAGGGGCATGTGAAGAGCTTTGCACAGTTTGTGGAGCAATTAGAATAGGAGGCAGGCAGTAGAAGGCATCATGGGATAATAGAACCGATATCAAGGACAGAAGCAGCAACAACCAACCTAAAATCTTGGGCAGAAGAGGAGGTAAGGTAGGTGTGACAATGCCAGCGCCAGTTACGAGAGTGTAAGTGCCATCTGCGAGATGAACAGGTGACAGAGATAGATAAGACAAAGATATGAAAAGAGACGTATTACCAGTAATGTGGGTAGTAGTAGCACCGGAATCTAATATCCAAGACATACCATAAGACACAGGAAACACACCTGCAGTGGTAGAAGCAATAGTAAAGGAAATACATAAAGGTGAAGTCCTTGGCTTAGTAGAAACCAAACGTGCCCAATCAGGTTTGCCTAAATTCTTCTGACAAATGAAGAGATCAGATCTGAAACTCGGCACTGTTCACAACATTGTTCATGGTCGCAGTTACTGTTCATGCACATATTCTAGTGGTGGCGCCATTGCAAATGGATAGGGCGGTAGAAAGACGGGAAGGAATTTTTTTTTTTTTTTCTTATCCCAAACTCTAGAATTCAAAACCCTTAGAACCAACTGCTCTAGATGCACAGATAAATAAACTAAGCATTTGAGAGATTAAAGGTGTAATAGTGTGTTAGTTAACTGGAGAATATATCTATTTACACTAGTTGGAGAAAGAGGCAATAAATAAACAACGCATTTGAGAGAATGTTAAAGGTGTCGTGTTAGTTAACTGGAGAATATATCTATTTATACTAGTTAGAGAAAAAGGCAGTAAATAAAAGAGATACCTGTTTATTCTATGTAGTAGATCCACTAGTTGAAGATCATATAAATACTACTCTATTTGATATACTCCGTCAGTCCCGCTTCATTAGTCCCATTTTCCATTTTCATATGTCCCATTACATTAGTCCCATTTCCTAAAATGGAAAAAAATCCACTCACATCAATAAAATATTCCACTACACTCACACACATTGGTTACTGTGCCGGGTCAAAATGGGACTAATGACCCGGGACGGAGGGAGTATTTTATATTCTAACAATTGTTTTCTGTTTCTTGGAGATCTCTGTTCTTGCTTTGATTGAATTCAATTGAAGGTTAATAGACAATGTTGTGCAGGCGAGCGAGTTCAAAAACTAAAGCAGAACGAGGCATATATGTGAAACATTTCAAGAACATCCCAATGGCTGATATGGAAATTGTCCTTGTTGGTTTTCTTGATTCTCTAACTCATTCATTTTCAATCTAGATGGACTTTATTATAAGTTTGCTGAGCACGTATTAAACACTCTATTTTCTTTGTAATAGCCAGAGAAAAAAAATCCAAGTTTAACTCCAATGGACTGGGTGAAATTTCTTGTATCTGCAGTTGTTGGGCTGGTTAGTCAACTTCTTCCCATAATTATCTTCAGTTACACTTTTTTGCCTGCTCTTTTTTTTTTTTTTAAATTATCAACTTCACGGTTGGACTCTTTCAGGTTGCCGTTGTAGGATCTGTTGAAATGCCCAAAGCTGACCTCTGGGTCATGTTTGCTATTCTTTCCACAGTGCTTGGTTATTGTGCTAAAATTTACTTCACGTTAAGTGTTTCCAACCTTCAAATTGATTTCTTTTATGTATAATTTAGTGTTTATTTTGAAAAGCAAGAGCTGCATGTTTGATGGTCCTCATCACTCAAGTTATGATTGCGCACATGTTTTTGGTTTGTGCCCATTGCATGATGGAATTGAGAGTTTGGTAGAGAAAATGTATTTGTTTATTGAGACAGAGAGATGAATCAATTAAACTAGAAAGTGATTCCCTTACAAGATTATTTCTTATCCCTATATTTACACTGATGAAATAGGAATCACTCCTTGCCTCTCCTTCACAAGACAAACAGTATTTGTTACTAAGTAATTAATCAAAAACAGGTAGAAATTAATTATTCTTAATCAGTTAATGATTCTCTGTATGGTAGGCAGACTTATGATAATTCTCTTATATACTGATGATCCTGTTTGGGATTTTTATTCATATTTCATTTGAGAAGATATCACTTTTTGTAGTTCACTGAAGGTTGTTTAGTTCCCAGGTTTCAACAGAATATGGCAACATATCAGAATCTAATCACACAATCGATGTATGATAAACAATTGGATAGTGGACGAGGCACTCTTCTTCACTTGTGCGATGACGTAATTCAGCAAGAGGTAAGCAAGAATAATCTATTGGTTATTTCCAAATTAGACAGCCAATAATTTTTTGATGACTCATTGATAACTTAATTATTTTGCGAAGCTAAAAATATAGTAGCAAATTAAAATTATCGATCCCACAGAGATTGATATAATTAATTATCTTATGCATTGAAACACAATTTTTCAAAAGATTGTTTGTGCAATTCAATTGAAAAGGTTTTGAGATTTTTCAAAACATAATTTAAATCCACTCTTAAATTGAAAGCAGTAAAATTAATAGGACTTTAAATCAGATAATGAAAACACATAATCTAGGGATTACTTTCTAATCCTAAATGACGTGCAATGGTGAAATCAATCTAAAGCTAGTTTTAATACTGCTAGAGTGAATCATCAGATTATTGTGTCACTTCATTGATTAGGCAATCACAAAATTGAATACTAAAAGTCTATACCCTTTCAGTCTCTAGAACAGTTTAATAACTTCAGAAAACATAAGATCTATTCCTATGATTAATTCTTTCCTCTCAAACATGTTATTGAATCATATTAAGAATTCCTATTACGTTAACAACTTTTACTTTTTGAATCTCAAGTCAATTAACTAGTAATCTAAATTAGTGACCGACCAATTCAAATTGGAAATTAAATGAGGATATTCATGAACTTTAAACAAGAAGGTAATCGAATTAATTAGACTCTATGCATGTATTCTAGATAATAATTATCACCCCATAATTTGATGAAAAACTTAGCTCCTCATGGAATGAATCAACATCATTGAAGGATAAACATGAAAAAATTTGCATTTATAATATTGAAATATTGTTGCTGAATTCGACTCAACACTTGTCAGATCTTGACTCGATTGTTCAACTTGACAGGAATACAATAATGCTCGAATAAAGTACTGAAAATAATGATAAGTCCCCCTAAAAATCTAAAACACAAGTGGTATTTATAAAAGATCTCCACAAGATTTGGAAAGAAATGAAGATATCTCAAAAAAGAAACAAATCTTCCAGATCCACCTTCTGTGTCAGTTGATGTCGACCAACGCATGCTCTTCTACTTCAATCAACGTGTAGCACGTCAATGGAAACAAATGCATCCACTTTGATCCTCCCCAAAGCTCGATGCATTGACCGACACACCACACATCGGTCGGTACAGAGTTATCCCTACTTCGGTCCTTTCCTTCTTCCAAAAAAACCAGCAAAAAACATTCCACCAAAGCAATATAACATCAATAATTAAAGATATAAACAATCTAAAACCTATTGATAAGTTAGCGAAATAATGGACATATATCTCATTTTCTTTCCCTAAATAATAGCGAGCCACGACCATGGCGTGTGTTTTCCCGTGGTCCACAAAAAGTTGCACATTATTAGTTTCTAATTGAGTATTAGCAATTAGTATTTAATTTGAATCCTTAATTGTTTGTTTTATTTATTTTGTTGGTTCGAGCCATGCATGGGCTACACTTTTGACATGGGCTTTATTAGGGTTATAGTTTGATTATTTAAGTAATAGTAGTCGTTAGGATATGGTATGCTATTATTTGGAAGATAGTTTGGGGCCTTATTTGAGAACAATTTGGTGTGATGAATGTGGAAATGGTGAGCATGAGAGGCGACACAAAGGCCGCTTGGATAAGGTGGAGAAGCTGGTCGAGGAATTGTCCTCCAAACCTGAA
>JAPKLW010000527.1:60567-88589 GCA_026898455.1 Plectranthus barbatus
AAGATGATGCTGAAGATGGATAAGGTGGAGAAGCTGGTCGAGGAATTTGTTAAGGCCCATATCATCTTGTCTCTAGTCTAGGCCCATATTGATGTATATAACCCTAATTGTAATTCTAGATTGGGTTTTTACGGTTCATTCACATTATTGTAACATGGTATCACAGCTTAGGTTAAATTTTTTTTAACCCATCGACGCTTGCCAGCGCGTCAGCACCGGCTCTGTCTCCGGCCGCCGTCGTCAGCACCGGCCGTATCTCCGGCCGCCGTCGTCAGCACCGGCCGTATCTCCGGCGCCGTCGCCCACGACTTCTGCTGCCTTGTGCGCGCCCGCCATTCCTGTCGTGCGCCTCTGGTTGCGCGAATCTGCCAGCCCGTGCCCATCGTACATCTGCTGGCTCGCGTTCGCACGCCTGCTGTCCATCTGGGCTGTGTCGCACACCTGTATCCACCATTTGTACGGACTCGTCGAGGAAGAATTCTTCATTCTGCTCCATATTATCTGGTTTCGTTAATTCCCGTCGCGTCTCTGCTCGCGCTGTCTGTCCATCGCTGCGCCTCAACCTGCGGTCATTGGCCTGTCGCGGCGATCCTGCCTGTGCCACCTATTCCCGTCGCGGGTGCTCTGTTTGCACCGCCTCTGCCTGCACACCCGTTGGTGGCACCGGCTGTCTTTGTTGTCTTCTCCGATAACCATTTGCCATCGTTGTACAAGCTGCAATCTTCTTGGTCTGTCATCCAAATTGTGCATAGCTGCTGCCCGTATCTGTCCACAATTCTGCCTGCCGCTGTTGTCCCCTTATATTGCAGCTCAACTGCTGCTTTGGTGTTTGTACCCCACGTCTTTATTTGCTCCTTCTTGGGCTGCTGCTGTTGGTCCGATCTCGTCATGTCACTTATGAATTCTATTTCCAGTCGTAAGGGAATTATATCTGTTGCTGCTGCATCCCCTCTCCACGCATCTCAGTCATGCTGGGTACTTGATTCGGGGGCCTCCTTTCACGTGACTTCTGATCAGTCACACCTAGTTGCAAGCAAACCAATCACTCATGATGTTTCTATTCAGATGGCTGATGGTACATCTTGCTCTATCACTCATCAAGGTTCAATTCGTACCTCACATTTTTCTGTTCCTAATGTATCTCTTGTCCCTAAATTGTCCATGAACCTCCTCTCAGTTGGTCAGATTACGGACCATAATTGCTTTGTTGGTTTTGATGAATCATCCTGTTTTATTCAAGATCGTCAAAGTGGGACTGTAATTGGGACTGGTCATCGCCGTAGAGATTCTCCTAGCCTATATGTCCTTGACACCTTACATCTCTCTCACTCTAGTGCCCGTGTGTCTTCCGCTACATCTTCATCCCCCATCTCCTTTGCCCAATGGCATCATCGTTTGGGACATCTATGTGGGTCACGTTTGTCTACTTTAATTCATACTGGGTGTTTAGGTCATACATCTATTGAGTCTACCTTTCATTGTAAGGGTTGTCGGCTAGGAAAACAAACCCAACTTCCATATCATTCTAGTTTGTCTCACTCTGCTAGACCTTTTGATCTTGTTCATTCAGATGTCTGGGGTCCTGCTCCATTTCCCACTAAGGGTGGTCATAAATATTATGTCATTTTTGTTGATGATCATTCTCGTTATACTTGGATTTATTTCATGAAACACCGGTCTCAATTATGTTCCATTTACCAGTCTTTCACTCGCATGGTTCACACTCAGTTCTCTACTTCTATTCGTGTTTTTCGTTCAGATTCTGGTGGTGAGTATTTATCTGACACATTTCGTCAGTTTCTGACATCTGAGGGCACTCTTGCTCAGTTGTCATGCCCTGGTGCTCATGCCCAAAATGGAATTGCTGAGCGCAAACACCGCCATATTATAGAGACTGCTCGAACACTTCTGATTGCTTCTTTTGTACCTTCTCATTTTTGGGGCGAAGCTGTTTCCACTTCAGTCTATCTCATCAATAGGCAACCATCATCCAAATTGTCTGGAAAATATCCTGGTGAAGTACTTTTTGGTATTCCTCCCAAGAATGATCATCTTAGAGTTTTTTGATGCACATGTTATGTTTTGCTTGCCCCTCGTGAGCGAACTAAGTTGACTGCGCAATCTGTTGAGTGTGTCTTTCTGGGGTATAGTCCTGAGCATAAAGGTTATCGATGTTATGATCTTTCTTCATGTCGCATACGCATTTCACGTGATGTGACTTTTGATGAAAATCGTCCTTTCTTCTATAAATCCTCCACACAGGCCTCTTATTCTCCCACAGAGTCCACATCTTTTCTTTACCTTCCTCCTATTTCTACTACTACTACTAATATCACTCCACCATCTCCTCCTGTTACACTCCTTCCTGATCCCACTCCTACCATCACACCTACCACCAGTGACCCTCCACCACTCATTCCTCATAAGCCACCTATCACACATGTCTATAATCGTCGTTCCAAAGATCCTATTACAGTTCCCTTTCCTCCTACCTCATTGGTCAATCATGATGTTCCCATCTGTACTGACACTAACGATTTTGATGAGTTACATGGTACTTCTGATGAGTCACAGGCTAAACAAAGATATAATCTTCGCGATCGTGCTACTATTGCCCCTCCTGACAGATTTGGTTCTTCACATGTGGGTGCTATTATTGCCGAGCCAGCTACATATAAAGAAGCTGCTTGTCAACCAGAATGGCAACTTGCTATGTCTGAGGAGTTGGCTGCCCTAAATCAGACCGGCACTTGGGATCTTGTTCCGTTACCATCACATGTTGTTCCCATTACATGTAAGTGGGTGTTCAAAATTAAAACCAAGTCAGATGGTTCTATTGAGCGATACAAAGCTCGTCTTGTTGCTCGAGGTTTTCAGCAGACTCAAGGACAGGATTATGATGAGACTTTTGCTCCTGTTGCTCACATGACTACTGTCCGTACTATGATAGCAGTGGCTGCTACTCGTTCTTGGACCATTTCTCAGATGGATGTTAAGAATGCCTTCCTTCATGGTGACTTACATGAGGAAGTCTATATGCAACCACCCCCAGGTGTTGAGGCTCCTCCTGGCCATGTTTGTCGCCTTGTATGGTCTCAAACAGGCTCCACGGGCCTGGTTTGAGCGTTTTGTCTCTGTCATACGGGCTGCTGGTTTTTCACCCAGTGATCATGATCCTGCTTTATTTGTTCATCTCTCTCCACGTGGGCGTACCTTGCTCCTCTTATATGTTGATGATATGCTGATTACAGGAGATGATGAGGTACATATTTCTCATGTGAAGAAACAACTTGGCCAGGACTTCCATATGTCTGATTTGGGACCTTTGAGCTATTTCTTAGGCATTCAGGTCATGCATTCTTCTAAAGGGTTCTATTTATGTCAGTCCAAGTATATCGGAGACCTTATTGCTCGTTCTGGCCTATCCGATGACCGGTTAGCTGCAACACCTATGGAGCTTCACTTACGGCTTCGTCCTACTGATGGTGTTCCTCTTGAGGATCCTTCTCGATATAGACATATTGTGGGTAGTCTTGTTTACCACACTGTTACCAGACCTGATATTGCTCACGCAGTTCATATATTGAGTCAGTTTGTGAGTGCTCCTACTTCAGTTCATTTTGGTCATCTGCTTCGCGTACTAAGGTACTTAAGGGGCACATCATCTTAGGCTTTGTTCTATGCTAGAGATAGTCCGCTTAAGCTCCATGCTTACTCGGATTCTACTTGGGCGAGTGACCCGATAGATCGTCGTTCCGTTACTGGATATTGCATTCTTCTTGGTTCTTCTCCTCTTACATGGAAGTCCAAGAAACAGCAGCTGTATCTCGGTCTAGTACAGAGGCAGAACTTCGTGCCCTTGCCACCACCACTTCAGAGATTGTATGGCTTCGATGGTTGCTAGCTGATTTTGGTGTTTCTTGTGCTACACCTACACCTCTTCTTTGTGATAACACTGGAGCCATACAAATTGTCAATAATCCTGTGAAGCATGAACTTACAAAACATATTGGCGTTGATGCTTCCTTTACTCGTTCTCACTGTCATCAGAAAACTATTGATCTGCAGTATGTGCCTTCTGAACTTCAACTTGCAGATTTCTTCACCAAAGCACAAACTCGAGAGCATCATCGGCTTCATTTACTCAAACTCAACGCTTTGGATCCACCTTGAGTTTGAGGGGGGGTGTTAAGGCCCATATCATCTTGTCTTTAGTCTAGGCCCATATTGATGTATATAACCCTAATTGTAATTCTAGATTGGGTTTTTACGGTTCATTCACATTATTGTAACAGAATTGTCCTCCAAACCTGAAGTGGCAGCTAGAGAACAGTGAGAATGGATGACAAGGATGGAAAAAATGATGTTGAAGATGCAAACCGGAGGATTATCTCCCAGTTAGGCGACAGGGCAAGGCACCCTCAAACGACCATTGGTCGGAAATTCAGCATCAGGGGAATCAGCGTCGGATGAGCAGTAGGCAACTATGTTTACGCGAGGCGAGGGCCCATGATGGGTCAGATGCACGGGCCTGAATAGCAAGGATGAATCGATACTTTTTGGTGCATGAGATTCCCGACCAACGTGAATGGATGACGAGGATGGAAGAGATGATGTTGAAGATGCAAACCGGGGGATTATCTCCTAGTTAGGCTGACGGGGCGAGACACCCTTGAATAGACCATTTTGTCAGAAATTCAGCATTAGTGGAATCAGTGTTAGATGAGCAAGAGGCGGCTGTGTTTACGTGAGGTGGAGTTGCTTAATTTTGATGGGTCAGATGTATGGGCATGAATAGCAAGGGTGAATCAATACTTTTTGGTGCATAAGATTCCCGACCATCAGCGAATGGATGTCACCTTGATTGCCATGATTGGCTCAACGATGTCGTGGTATCAATTGTTGATACAATGGATACCAACATTTATGGATGAATTGTTGATTTGCTTCGGTGATGATTCCTAAACATATATGAATCTTTGACAACAATTAGGCAGACAGGGGACTTGGTGGATTACATATTAGCGTTTGAGAATTAGTTATCTCAAATTCATGTTTTTTGAGACGTTCACTATTGGGGGTTCTTCATCGGTGGATTGAAGAGAGAAATGAGGGCACAAATACAGGACACAACGATTAAGGACTACTGCACGACCGTTCAGATGGCCTGCAAATTGGATCGTGCAGTGGGCCCGAACCCAACCCCAACCCCTGTGACTGCAGTGACAGTGAGAATTATTTTTTATGAACCATGGTGATAGCAAAACAACCATTTAACGGAAACACAATGCCCCAAGTTTCTTGGGGAAGGGGGAGGGGGGGTGTTCAACCTCAAGTTCCCAGAGTCTTCTACATCCTGGACTTTTAAGTAAATGTCAGATGCTGAATTTTAGAAACACCAAGTGGCGGGCATGTGTTTTCGGTGTGGCAACGATACAGCCCCACACATTATTGCCCACAAAAATTGCTCCATATTCTAATAGGAGAGGCAGACAACAGAGAAGAGTATCAAACGGGGCGCAAAGAAGATTTGTCAGTGTGGCAACAATACAACCCGCACATTATTGCCCACAAAAATAGCTCCATATTCTAATAAGAGAGGCAGACAACAGAGAGGAGTATCAAACGGGGTGCAAAGAAGATTTGTCGGAGGTGATCGAACAGGAAACTGATGGCGTGGAGCAACTGATGATTGTCAGCGTCGTAAAACCCTATTTCATTTCCGACAAAGTGGTGCAACAATTAAATTGGCTAATTCAGGTAGCAATGAGATTGTTATATTCCTGGGGGACGGGTCGCGAGTTCAAACATAGAGAATGTGTGAGGGGGTTTCGTTAAATATCCACGTTAACTCGACTGGAGACTTGGGAGTATACTACCATATAATGGTGAAGGTCCCCTCTACCGGTTTTATAGGGAGGGAAATGAGAACTTCACATGGTATTAGAGTCAGTGGTTCTATTTGGCTCATTCTAAGATACGGTTCTTAATAGCGACTGGAGACGCATACTACCATATAATGATGAAGATCTCCTCTAATTACAAGTCGGTTTTATAGGGAGTGAAATGACAACTTCACATGGTATTAGAGCCAGTGGTTCTATTTGGCTCATTCCAGGATACGGTTCTTAATAGTTTTTCCCTTGGTTGGCTCATAACTATTGGATTTAGTTTCACTCCCTACACTATAAAATCCAACATGGTATCTAGAGCAATTTCGATCATGTGAGACAGTCGAGAGCTTCAATGGAGTCACTCTGTTGTGTGATGGATTTGCTTTTCTCCTGTGTTCATACTGTATCTGGACTTGGATTTCTGACTTCTCTCGACTGCAATTCTACCATGAATTTGATGTCTCAATATGCTGGAATTCATGTATACCGTGGCCAATAATTTGAAGTGTTATTTCTTCTATGGATTCCCTGGTTTATGATTCAACAATTCAAGTTGCTAAATTTGGTTTTGTAACGAAGAAGTGTTCGGTGTCTGAGGATCAATTTTCGAGGACGCAAACAGAAAATCATCTGTTGTTCTTTTAGGATTTGTTACATTGCTTGGCTTTACTGTGCATCGATTTGGGAATCCAATTGATGCTCTTTTGATGTACTTAGCAGGCACAGGGATAAGATCACGAGTTATTGTTGACTGATTGGCGCAAGTAGATTTCTGACACTTTGGTAGCTGATTAATTTGAGCATCTGTACATAAATTCAGATTGTTGTAGAGTTGTGAGGTCATTTATTGAAGATTGTATGCACTTCATGTCCTACGGTTGACTGCTCGGATTTATGATTTGGTTGAAGTTTACAGAACAAAATTCAATTCAGATAATGTTGTGACTGTTATTGTTCCTTGCGGGGCAAGATGGAAATGTTGTTTCTGCAACCTAATTGTGGCGATGTTGTTGCTTAAGTGCCCACATATGCAAATCCTATAAATTTTCAAAGGATTGTTGGTATATTTCGCGTTTCAAATGAGTGGGTTGTACAGAAAGGTGATGCGAGGGGAGGCACTTTGCTTGTTTGGTTGCTCATGACAATTAGGGTTGTAAATGAACCAAACTGTTCGTGAGCTACTCGGATCTCGACTCGATAAAAACTCGTTCGAGTTCGTTTAGTAAAACTCGTTTATTAAACGAACCAAACTTGAGCATCATAGTATTTGACTCGTGAGCTCGTGAGCAGACTCGTTAACTAAAATTAGTAAGAAATATAAAGTGATTACTTTTATAAAAATAATATTTTCATGATTTAAGAGTAACAATAATGATAAATCTTCCTAATAATGAAAAATTTAAGAATTTGAGCATGAGTAGGATATTAATTTTGGAATAAATAACTTTTTTCTTCAAAATAATAATAAAAATTTAAAATATATTCTAAATTTAGAATTTTGTGTGCCGCCATTCGAACTTTGCTTGAAAGCCGGTTTTGTAGGGAAAGAAATGATAACTTTACATGGTATCAGAGTCAGTTCGATGTGAGACCTGAATTATCCTGATGTTGGGATCCCCACAAAGCTACAAAGCTCCACAATGTGTGTGAGGGGGTGTGTTAAATATCCCACATCGATTCGACTGGAGAACTGAGAGTATACTATTAAATAATGGTGAAGGTTCCTCTCCTTACAAATCGATTTGTAGGGAGAGAAATGAGAACTTTACAGGTTCCCATCACAATAAACTCAGAAAAATACAAAGTCTCCTACTATGTATTTCCATTGTGTATTGTGGATGTTATTCTTGGATTGTCTTAGCTCGCCACATTGGGCGATGTCAAGGCGAATTGGGCACGCATGACTTTGCAATTCAACGTGCTAGGGCGGCGTCAAATTGTGTAAGAAGAGCCTTCATTGTCACGTTGCGATTGGGAGAGGGCAACTAAGGGCAACTAAGTTTGGGTTCTCAGAGTATTCTCAGAAGACAAACGACGAGCATTAGTGAAGGTTATCTCTCAGATTCCCCGACAGGGTTGCCCCCGTCACAAGCCTAGTATCACTGCATTGAGTTGCAGCAGGTACACAACCCATTTCAGTCCAGCCGTATCAGTATAACCACTTGCAGAAGGATGAGATGGAGCGCTTGGTAGAAGAAATACTGGAAGCAGGTATTATCCAACCTAGTAATAGTCCTAACTCAAGCCCGGTGCTGTTGGTGAAGATGGATGGATCAGGGAGAATCTGTGTGGATTACCAGGCGTTGAACGCAACTATAGTACCAGATAAATACCCTATTCTGGTGTTTCAAGAGCTCCTGGATGAACTGTATGGTGCGAAATGGTTTTCTAAATTGGATCTTCTGGCTGGATACCATCATATTAGAGTTGCTGAAAGGGTGTTGAGAAGACGGACACACTATGGTCACCATGAATTCCTGGTGATGCTGTTTGGGTTGACTCATGCGGTATTTTGGACCATTTGAGGCCGAAGGTAAAGTGGGGGTGGCCACCGTATAGGCTGCGGTTGCCACCAAATTCGCATGTCCATCTGATGTTTCATGTGTCGTTATTGAAGCGGGCGATTGGGAAGGAGTTAGCGTCGCCCACACTATCGGAGGAGATTCTGGACGTGGACCCGCCTTATGAACAAGAAGCGGTGTTATAACAACGCACAGTTGAGAAGAAGGGGTTACAAGTAAAGCAAAGTTTCTAATTGAGTATTGACAATTAGCTTTTTATTCGAGTCCTTAATTGTTTGTTTTAATTATTTTGTTGGTCGAGCTATGCATGCACTACACTCCTGGCATGGGCTTTGTTAGGTTTACTGTTTGATTATTTAAGTAGTAGTCATCGTAAGGAGTTGATATACTATTATTTTGGAAGATATTTTAGGGCCTCGTTTGAGGATTATTCAATAGAAGTTCCATTCACCTTTTACCTCCATCACTAAAGAACGTAGGTTCCTTTTTATGTATTTTGGAGCAATATAAGCTTTTTTTTTTCCTTAGGTAAAATTTACTAGCTATCAACAGAATTGTTGCTTGAAATGGAACCCTAAGTAGATCATGATAGATTTGATTGAAGACATACTTGTAGTAGTCTGTTGCGAGAGTTGGCACGAATCGATGTGGCGAATGAATTTTGAGATTTATAACTCTGTGTAATTGTATTTTTTCCATTCTGTATTGGTATCAGGTTGAAGTTTTTGTGTGTCATGCTTTTAGGAAGTACTCTCTCCGTCCCGCTACAATAGGCCCTTTTTATTTTGACACATTAATTTTGGAGCTAGTGTTTAATAGCTAATTGTGGTTAATAATAAAATTGGCAATCGTAATTAACTTGTTTAACTCTTAAACAAGTTATAATTACGATTGCCAATTTTATTATTAACCATAATTAGCTACTAATTAGCTACTAAACACTAGCTCCGAAATTAATGTGTCAAAATGAAAAGGGCCTATTGTAGCGGGACGGAGGGAGTATTAAATTGGTAGATGAGTTTTGTGTCAGCGAACCTGGGGGTTGGATTTCTGTTAAGGTTTTTTTTTTTTTTTCTTGTGGGTTTATTATGGTTCGTTTCTTTTCTTCTTTGTGTTTGTGTTAGTATTTCTATTTTTATCAGAGCATTTCAATTTTATTTATTTATTTTGGGTGGAAAAGCCATGCCTCAGAAACCCATGTTCTCTATATTGAGCGTATGTGGTCAAACATGATAACGTTGTTGATATTTGAAAAGTAACTATTTACTATCAAATAACAGAGCATTTAACATGGAATTTGGTTGTGGATTCATCTGCTTCCCATTGCCCAACTTCCTTATCAAAATGTGCAGGTAAAGGAGGTCATAATTTCATTTTTCATATTGATGGAACAAGGGAAAGCTACTCTTGAGGTATGTAGATCTGGTAGCAACTTCGGATTTCAGAATGCTTTCCATTTGATACTGAGTTTTTAACCTCTTGATGTACAATTTCTGATATACAGTCTGGTGCTTTTATGATGTGGCAGGACCTTGACCATCAATGTGAAGAACTAATACGAGATGAATTTGGTGAACAATGTAATTTTGATGTTGATGATGCAGTCCACAAATTGGAGAAATTAGGCATAGTTTGTCGGGTGAGTTACAGTTCTGTCCTGTTTCCATCGCTGAAGTTATATTATGTTATGTTTATATGTATGCACACGTGGATATATACATAAATATATATTTTCTGTGACGTCAAATACCAATATGTGTGTTAACTATTAAGGTGGTTCTTCAATTTCTCTGTCTGGATTGACTCAATTTCGTGTTCTACCTAATACATCTGCATAGTGGTCTTGTATTTGTGTAAGGTTTAGGGTTTGTGCCATAGTGCTCTTGCATTTGTTTTAGATATCATATGCTTTGCGTGAAGAAGCACTACTAAGTTTTGACAATGGGTCCAAAGATTTGACGATGTTGGGAGTTTTCAAACCTGTATTAGGAAAGTCTTGTCTTTTGCAATAATTCCAATTTTGTTTTAGGATGAGATTAGAGGGTATATGCATGTTGAATCCGTGAATGTTGGTCTTGGATTTTAAGAGGTTTGGTTGGTTGCATGTTGTGAGTCCCATCCCAAGTATTAATGCTGCTTCATCTGTAACACATTGGGGACCTTGCATTTCTTGCTATCCTTTTGTGAAATGTATATTTGGACTGGAATTGAAATGCGTATGCCAATTAAAAGTCTAAATCTAGAAATTTAACAGAAAAACAAAATGTGAGAGCTGAGGATATTTTTGTGGAAAGCATTTATTAGTTGTATTGTGAGGAGCTATTGATTTTCCTTTTATCCTGCATTTGTGATACATACATAGGATACAATCGGGCGTTACTACTGTGTTGGTCTGAAGCGCGCTAATGAGATCATTGGCACAACTACTGAAGAACTTGTCCTCAAGGCTAAACAGTCTCCTGGCTCCACCTCTGCTTGATTGAGATTATATTTCAGGTTCTTTTTTTTTTGCTTTTTCTTCTTTGTTCCTGGTCATATTTTATGTTTTTTCTTGTATATAAAAGAAGACGTGGTTTGTAATGTGGTCTGGTCCCAGCCAAGACTGTGAATTTTATTTTCTACCGGCTTGACTATTTGGAGATTTGGCATAAGAAAACTGATTGCAGCATTTTTATTTTTTATTCTTATTACGAGAAGTATTAATATTGATTGGGAGGAGGAACAGGAGTTACACACTCTCCAAGTCTCAGTCACCGACATGGATTATGTTTATATTTATAAACTGATGTGATGTGCTGCTCTCTATTATATCATTCAAATTATATACTATTATTTTCCAAATCTGGTTATATCAGACAAATATTGAAATAAGAGGTTAGCTTATGCAGCAGATTAATGAAAATGAAGAAAGAAGAGGTTAGCAATTAAAGTGAGACTGAATTTCTTATCAGGTTCGATATCTGTAATCTATTCAGCACCGAAACCTGGTCAGCCAGCCTCTTAGGTTATTGCCATGCCAGGAAAATGATATACAGGTGAGGTGAGTACATACCTAATGGAAGTGTTTCTATTCACTTCACTTGTATGGTAATCAATATAATATCCTCTATTCATTCTCCTGTGTTTTTTTTGTTGTGTAGTGAATTTCATTAGTCAATTCATTCAAGCCCGAAATGAAACGGCTTTTCTGACAATGTTCATGCCTTTGTTTGACCATGACTTTCAATCCATGCACTTCCAACCAGACCTATCTATATCCTTTTCTTTTTCTCCTTGCATTTGCTAACCTCTTCTTTCTTTGCTAACAGCAAATTCAGTCTGAGTTTATGATGTATGTTATACCAAAGATCGAACTGCTCTGATACCTCAAGCAGCTCGATCCAGAAACTTACGTCTTGATCAAGTATTATAAGTCAATGACTCGACGGATGCATTGACACCAACTCGAAACCCTATGATAAACATGAGAGACGTGATATCAATATGGAAGGAAGAGACAAATCAGCTGAAGAAACTTATATCAAGGAATCAATCTTCGCGAATCACGGGATTGACAAGATTTTCTAGATTTGTCTCCCTTTTATATAGAATGTTAGTTAATGATTTCAACAATCATGTACTTCCTATGTAGAATTTTCAGCAAAGCAGTATAAAAAGACAGCAGAAGAGAGGAACTCCTCTCTGGACATTATTCATAAAAAACATAGAAAAAGTGTTAAAATCCAGAATCCAAGGCTTAGTACTCTTTCAGTTCATCAACGAATTTTTAAGAAACAACAATTGGGCGTATCTGTGGGAACTGAAAGAAGGAAGGAAATATGGATGAATCTGGAAATGGGAGGGAGATAACACTTTTAGTGAAGAAAACTCAGTGATGATCAGAAATGAGTTTGAAGAACACATGAGAAGGATGCAGGGGAAACGAAACAACTGAGGGAGCAAAATCGGCGAGTAACTATGGATGCGGAGAGGTTAAGGGAACAATTAGCACTATTCCAGGAGCAAACCAGAGTTGAAGCCACAAACGATGAACACTACGAAACGCACTATGAAAACATCCACCAACCCAACACTCGACACGTAAATGATGGAAAGGACGAAAGGGTGAAGAACCTTAAGTCGAAAGTTGAAGAGTTGACAAAAGTGTTATTGGCAGTGCCTGGGTTGGTGAACCTCTCAACTAGAGCAGTAACGGGTGATTACTATGATTCGCCGTTCGAGCATAGGATTGCGAACGCACAAATTCCAGAAAGATTCACTATCCCCCAAATAAAAGCTTACGATGGGACTACAGATCCAGATGAATTCGTGACATTGTATAAGTTCAAAATGCAGACATCTATTCCAGAAGGGGTTAGAGAAGCTTGTATGTGCAGAAGCTTTGGAGCTTGTCTCGAGGGAGCAGCAATGCACTGGTTCATGCATTTGAAAGTGGGGTTTATAAGGGAGGTCAAATATCCGGAATGGTTGGCCAATGTAGTTGTTAAGAAGAAAATGGGAAAAACAGGGTGTGCGTGGACTACACTGACTTGAACAAAGCATGTCCGAAAGACCATTTCCCCCTTCCTCATATTGACAGACTCGTTGACTCGACCGCGGGGTATAAAGTGATGTCTTTTATGGACGCATTTTCTGGATATAACCAAATCAGGATGTTTCCTCCAGATGAGGAGAAAACGGCATTCATGACGAACCAGGGGATATATTGTTATCGAGTTATGCCTTTTGGATTGAAGAATGCCGGATCGACATATCAACTTCTGATGAACAAGATGTTCGCTCCCATGATAGGGGACTCAATGGAGGTTTACATTGATGATATGATAGTAAAATCTTCAAGCGTGAAGAACATCTCGACCACCTTACCAAAGCCTTCGATATACTGGAAAGATTCAACATAAAGCTGAACCCATCGAAATGTCAATTTGGGGTTACTTCTGGGAAATTCTTAGGGTACATGGTGAGTAGACAAGAAATTGAAGCTGATCCAACGCAGATTAAAGCTATTCAAGGGTTGAAACCGCCAACAAATGTGAAAGAATTGCAAAGGATGATAGGGAAGTTAGCAGCATTAAGCCGAATCGTAGCGCGATATTTGGATCAAACTTCAAGGTTCTTTGAATGATTGAGAAAGTCGAAGCGATACGAATGGACACAAGAGTGCGACCATGCTTTAACTTTGCTGAAAGGATACTTGGCATCTGCACCAATTATGTCAAAACCGAAAAAGGGAGAAGCCCTGCAACTCTATCTTGCAGTGTCAGAAAGAGCAATAAGCGCGATGCTGATAAGATAACTCGCAATACCCGGCATATTATGTAAGTTGATATTTGATCGAGTCATAAACGCGTTACTCAACGTTAGAAAAATTGATACTCGCATTGGTTATGGCTTCGAGGAAACTCCGACCATATTTCGAATCGCATGAAATACTGGTGGTCACAAACTTCCCAATAAAGAGCGTACTAGCTAAGCCTGAGATATTGGGGAGGATGATGAAATGGGCAGTGGAGCTTGGAGGATACGGACTACGATTCGAGCCACGAAGGGCCATAAAGAGCCAGATTTTGGCAGACTTCATTACCGAATACACCCCGAAGATGCAATTGCAAGCATAAATTGAATCAGCATCCAGGGAAAGCTCGACCGAGTTTTGGGATTTATGCATAGATGGTTCAAGTAACAGCAACGGTGAGGGGGCATGAGTCTCATTACTATCACCAGAAAAGGTAACATACCAAAGGGCAATAAAGTTTGAGTTCCACGCAACAAACAATGAGGCAGAATATGAAGCGTTGATCGCGGGAATGAAATTGGCAAAAGAGATGAGGGTTATGAGGTTAAGAGTCAAGTCAGACTCCCAGTTGGTCGTCAACCAATTCACCGGGCTATTTCAAACCAAAGATGATAGGATGGCGGCGTATTGCAGAATTGTTTAGGGTTTGGAGTTAGAATTCGAAGAGGTGAAAGTGGAGCACATCCCGAGGGAATGTAACACCGAGGCAGATGCCTTAGCAACTTTAGCGGCATCAATGGAAACAAGTGCTCCAAGAATCGTACCACTTGTTATTGCTCTGTCCTGCAACTCGAGACATGTCAGATGATGAGGTTGGAGGTTCGAGCACTACCAACAATATCTTGAGTTCAAACTCATGGATGGACCCCATTAAGAATTATTTGTCTGGAATAAGCACTAAACAAGGGGTCGAAGCCAAAAGAGTAGCCAGGAGGGCTGCACGATTTGTTCTTCTAAATGGGGAGTTATATAAAAGGTCGTTCGAGGGGCCTTGGCTAAAATGTGTAAGCGAAAAAGAATCGACTCAGATATTGGAAGAGGTGTATTCAGGAAGTTGTGGGAACCATTCTGGTCCAAGGAGTTTGTCACATCGAATCATTTCAGCAGGTTTCTACTGGCCAACACTGAGGGAAGACTCAAAAGAGTTCACTCGAAAGTGTGACAAATGCCAAAGGTCTGCAAACTTGAGTAATGAAAAGTCTAGGCTACTGCATGCAAATGTACCCATCTGGTCGTTCCACCGATGGGGAATAGACATCATTGGAAAAATGCCTAAGGTAAAGGGAGGAAAGGAATTTGCAGTCGTAGAAACTGACTCATTCACAAAGTGGGTTGAAGTCGAGCCCCTAGCAAGCATACACGACACGGAGATGATAAAATTCGTATGGAAGAACATAGTCTGCCGTTTTGGGTTACCACGCGAGATAGTGACTGACAATGGAAGGCAGTTCATAAGCAAAAATTCAAGGATTACTGTGAAAATTGGGGAATCAGATTAATCAATTCGACTCCGAGATATCCAGAGTCGAATGGTCTTGCTGAATCGACGAACAAAACGATCCTAAATACACTTAAGAGGAAATTGGGTGCTTCAAAATCAGCATGGGTGGATGAATTGCCAGCAGTACTCTGGTCTTATCGAACCACCCCAAGGACGATCACAGGAGAAACTCCGTTCGCACTCGCTTTTGGGGCAGAAGCAATAACACCAGTTGAAGTAATCAAGCGAGGACCGGGGACAGAGCTATTCGATGAGGCAGAAAATCAAGGGAAGTCATTCGAATCATTAGAGTTATTGGATGAAAAAAGAACAGCATCCATAAAGACGATGGAAAGGAAGCAGAGGGTGGTCGAGCGCTACTACAACAAATTCGTCCGACTGAGGTCACTCAACATTGGCGATTGGGTCCTAAGACAAGTATTTCAGAATACACAAGAGCTTAACGCTGGAAAGTTAGGGCCAACTTGGGAGGGACCCTACATCGTCTCGGAGATAGTGAAGAACGGGGCCTATCGAATCAGAACCCCAGAAGGAAAGGATGTTCCAACTTCCAAATGCATGGAACATCAAGTATGTGAGGAAATTTATTTCTGATGTTAATAGTGCAGTGAACAACAAAATTCCTAATGTTGAATAAAGACTCATCGATATACTGTTGATGATTCGAAATATATATTGATTCGAAAAGAGTAGATTCCCATACATAAAAAAACGTGAGACAAACATACGAGTTCGAGACAAAATGTAAGCAAGAGTTCAAAATGTAATCAAGCATTCAAAAACACAAACAAGTGTTCAAAAATTCGGATTCGAGAAGAAGGCCCCTCAACTTAGTCCGCCTTGTCATCCTGCTTCTTTGATCGAACTTCATCATCCTACTCAGAGCCAGATTCCTCATCAGCAACGGAATCCGCGGGAAGAAAGCTTAAATCGAGATCTAGATATTTTTCAAGAATCATCCCTTTGATATTAGCAGCAGCCAGTTTGCCCATGTCATCGAACACGGGGCGACCAACATCGATATTCATGAGATTGTACAAATCGAGTCCTGCACCAGTAGTCTTGGCCGCCTCGAAAGCATCCTGCATGGTCAGCAACTCTTGTTCCTTACTATCCAATTGAGCGGCCAATTTGTCACGAAAAAGCTTCTCGGACTGCAGTTCGTTAGTCGACACAAGCTTTTCGCTTTGTAGTTGCTCGATCAGCTTCCCTGCACTCGAAAGTTCCTCCTTGGCAAAGTTTAGCGCTTCAACAGCATCATCTCTTTCTTTCTCAGCGGCTCCCAATGAATGAGCAAGAGTGACTCGAGTTCCCCTCTCCTCGGCGATGACTTGAGTGGTTCGAGCAAACACAGCACGAAAACCCTCTAGAATCTACATTTATAATATATATATCGAGGCAATAGCCAATTTCCTTCAAGTACACATGCGAAAAATCCAAGAACTTCTTCATAATAACATCTGAGGTGTACCAAGGAGGACCAGCTCGAGCAACTCGAGCAAAAGTCGCAAAGTCACCACCGCCGCCAGCAACAAGTCGACGGTCTCTTGTTGCTTGCTCAACTCGCTCAAAATCAACTGGGGTAGGAGAATCGGTACATGATGAATCTAAAGTCGCATCATCCTTTTTCTCAGTGTCATGTGTCAGATCGAGTATTGTCTTCTCCTCGAGAGCAACCACCTTCTCTTTCTCTTTCTTCCTATGCCTTTTTGCCAAAGGAGCGTTATCATCAGAGTCCTCCTCAGAAACATTCTTGGACTCAATTTCGGACTCGACTCTGGTTGAAGCTTCGGCACCGTCCTGCTTCTTCTTCCTTTTGTGCACCATCCCGGCTCTACGCTGCCTCATTCGAATAAGTTCCTCCGGAGTCAATTTAGTCATATCTCAAACTTCGTTAACGTCAGTCCAATGGCTACCAGTAAGTCGATCTATGTCTTGGATGGAGTACTTATAAATAAGCTTGAGCGATTCGAGAACGCTCGACTTCGGTGAGGGCCAGTCGAGGTGGACCTGCAAAGAAAGAGTCAGTGAGATATAAAAATCAAAAAGGCAAAGAAGATTACTTACGAGAAGCAACTCGAAGCACTCCAGACAGCGAAGGTTGCTCCGTTGGGATTTGCACGAAAAGAATTCATCGACCCATCCCGCATTGTTGGTCAAAAAACCTTTAATCAAAGGTTTATGATCGCTGCTGGTGTGCTTAGAGAAAAAATAGTAACTCTCGTTGTGTTGACTGTGAAGGTTATATAACTTAGCAAATTCTCGAGCCGTAGGTGATCCGAAGTTGAGGTCATGAAATATTAATAAGGTACCAATCATGTGTCTCCAAGCCATATGAGCCAATTGAATTAGAGCAATGTTATAATATTCAAGCACAGAAACGAAGAAGGGATGGAGCAGAAGCCTAATTCTATACCAAAATACCCGTGTGGAAAAAGTCATGAAACCCCGAGGTGGACGATGCGGTCGCTGATCAGGCTCAGGAACAATGGGGTTTAAACGAAAAGACAAATAATATTTATAGAAATAACCTCTGAGGAAATCAAAATCAAGGGAGGATTGAGGGGGCGTTTGGTTGGTGGGTTTCGGAATGAGGGAATGGAATGATTCCGAAACCCACTGTTTGGTTAACGGGTATGAGAATGAAAAAATGGGAATGATATCCAAATATTTGGGAATCACCAAAACCCTCCAAAATGATGGGTTTTCATTTTCATTCTCATATCTCATTACCAAAATTATTTATTTCATACTATTTTATAATTATTTTCTTATTTATTTATTTTTATAATATTACTCTAAAATATTTTGATAATTATATTATTTTGTAATATTATATTAAAATAATAATATTATTATATTAATCATTTATTTTTAATTTAATTTTATATTTTATAAAATAAATAAGAATATAAAGATATTATTTATTTATTTTAATATGGTTATATTTTCTTAATTTTTAATTATTAAATTAATTATTTATTTCTTATTTTTTAATTCATCTTATTTATAATTATTTTCTTACTTATCTACTTTTCTTTTTTATAATATTTTTGATAATTATATTATTTATAATATTATATGTTATTATAATTATATATTATTCTTTTTAATATATAATAATAATAATAATAATAATAATAATAATAATATTATAAAATCAATCATTTATTGTGTATCTTAATTTTATATTTTATAAAAGAAATAAGAAGATAAATAGATTATTTATTTATTTTAATATGATTTTATTTTGTTATTTTATTATTAAATTAATTATTATTTGTATAACAATTTAATTATCTTATAAATCTATAAACTTAAAAAATAAATCATTAGAATTGAAAATGATTCCAAAACCCATCTAGTAAACCAAACATCAGAATTGAGAATGATTCCCAAAAATCAAACCCATACCCATTCCCTCTACTATCAAACTCATATCCATAGTGATTCCCGACAGTTAAACCAAACGCCCCCTGAGTATTAACTAGGGCACCCTTAAATTTTTTATCATACCCTGGAGAATAAGGCTAAAAAACAAGCTCTTCATCGGGTGGGAGAGTAGAGGTAGAAAGATCGCTTGAAGATGAAGAGTTGCAATCAGAACCCATAACCGACGGATCCCCGATTTTTCCCATCTCAGACATAACAACGATTTTCAAGAAAAAATCACTTACCACGAAGTAGAAAAAGCTTGCAGAGCAGACGATGTGGCGACAATGGGGAAAATGAAACGCGAAACCCAAACTTCAGCAAGAGAAACCTCCAACCAGAGAATACGATAAGTGTGGGAGACGAAAAGATTTTCGACGATTTAAAATGAAGGAGGCATTAATGAGGATATATTTGAATTCACACTGGAAATCGCGTCGCATCAATGAACAAAATCTACGTGTCGATTTTTGAAATTTGAATTTCAAATTAAATTTCAAAAAATAGACAGGGGAAAAATTCCCCAATTGCGGTTCGATCGAATATGTAATTGGAAGTCGACATCCGAGTTATTCCGAATCGATGGAAGCACGACTCGATCCCGCAACGCCTTACACTCCAAGACCTAGTCTCTAATCACTTACGCTATGAGACCTCGTCTTAAATGAGCTCGCTTACGCTCCGAGACCTAGTCTCTAATCAGCTCACTTACGCCCCAAGACCTAGTCTCTAATGAGCTCGCTTGCGCTCCGAGAACTCATCTCAAATGAGCTCGCTTACGCTCCGAGACCTAGTCTCTAATGAGCTCGCTTACGCTCCAAGACCTAGTCTCTAATGAGCTTGCTTACGCTCCGAGACCTCGTCTCAAATGAGCTCGCTTACGCTCCGAGACCTAGTCTCCAATGAGCTCGCTTACGCTCCGAGACCTCGTCTCAAATAAGCTCGCTTACGCTCGGAGACCGAGTCTCTAATGAGCTCACTTACGCTCCAAGACCTAGTCTCTAATGAGCTCGCTTGCGCTCCGAGACCTAGTCTCAAATGAGCTCGCTTACGCTCCGAGACCTAGTCTCTAAGGAGCTCGCTTACGCTCCGAGACCTCGTCTCAAATGAGCTCGCTTATGCTCCAAGACCTCGTCTCAAATGAGCTCGCTTACGCTCCGAGACCTAGTCTCTAATGAGCTCGCTTACGCTCCGAGACCTCATCTCAAATGAGCTCGCTTACGCTCCAAGACCTCGTCTCAAATGAACTCGCTTACGCTCCGAAACCTCGTTTCTAATGAGCCCTCTTACGCTCCGAAACAATCTTGATCGAGCTAAACATTCTAAATTTTTACTCAAATTTCAGTTTCATTTAAATAATATAGTTTAAATGAAACTGGGGGGGGGGGGGCAGTTGTAATACCCAAGATCGAACCGCTCTGATACCTCAAGCAGCTCGATCTAGAAGTCAATGACTCGACGGATGCATTGATACCAACTCGAAACACTATGATAAACATGAGAGACACGATATCAATAAGGAAGGAAGAGACAAATCAGAAAGAAACTTATATCAAGGAATCAATCTTCGTGGATCACGGGATTGACAAGATTTTCTAGATTTATCTCCCTTTTATATAGAATGTTAGTTAATGATTTCAACAATCATGTACTTCCTATGTAGAATTTTCAGCAAAGCAGTATAAAAAGACAGGAGAAGAGAGGAGTTCCTCTCTGGACATTATTCATTAAAAACATAGAAAAAGTGTTAAAATCCAAAATCCAAGCCTTAGTACTCTTTCAGTAAACAACAATGTATTATCAATACATGTCAGTTTAGCGATTCAATTGCAAGTATACATGCTGATTGGATTTGAACTTTAGAAGAAAAGTGGTGGTGAACAAAATTTCATCTTTTGGCCAGTAAACTAGTACTCCCTCCGTCCCGAGTTATTAGTCTCATATTCCTTTTTTGTCCGTCCCAACTTATTAGTCTCATTTCCTAAAATGGAAAAAAATCTCCTCACACCAATAAAATATTAATTCCACTACACTCACAAACATTGGTAACTGTGCCAAAAGCAAATGGGACTAATAACTCGGGACGGAGGGAGTATTAAATTTGGTTCTGATAATTCCATCTACTTTTATTTGTAATCGAACAGTTTTTGTAACAAGCATTATGAATTCCGTTAGAGATGGAAAAAACTGTTTGCATGAATCACATGCGCCAGATGCGTTTGATAAAAACATAAGTTCAATGGTTAATCAGGGACAAAAAAAAACCAAAAAGGAAAGAAAGAAAAAGAAGAATGGATAAGATAAGATAAGAGGGCGAATAATGACAGCAAACACTTAGTGTTGATTTCTAGCTTAAAGATAAAGAATTGATATGCCTCATCAACAAACTCATGCAGATCCTTTTTTATGGCAACAAGCATCCCATCATGAAGCAAATTTTCCCTGTCGTATCAAAGTTGTTTGTTGCGGCGCACAATTCTTCCATAGCAACACAGCTCGAAAATTACACATTTCCAACAGGAATATGCAGAGACGGGTCGGACGAAACAGTCTCGTTGGCAAAATGCAATAACAAATAGTTATTACCAGTATCCCCACCAATGCCTAATGGTTCCAAAACAAACGGAATAAAATGGATCATAAGAAAGTTACATTTATTGCAATATTGGGATCATGGAATTGAGAATTAGATCGTGAGAGGATAAGATAGGAAAGCAGCGAGGGAGGGGGAGAAGAATGAAGTAAGTGGAGAAGTGGTAGCAACATTGAGAAAGCTAGAGTAAGTAGCAAGTAAACTAAAACCTATGAGAAAGAAGAAACTGGGGAGAGGAGAGAGGGGGTGTAATAATTGTAAGTGTGTATGTTATGTTGTGTTGTGTGTAAAGTAGTAGAAGAATGTCTCATATCATCCTACGTCGGTCCGAGATCCCATTTCATTCATACCAGCGGCTTATTCATCTTATTGATTCTGAATCAATCATTCATTCAACTGTATCTATTTCGAATGTGACTCTGATCGAAGGTGTTCCACTTCCATACAGACAAGACAGGGTTGAAGTGAACTTGAAGCATCCCCAAAAAAAAAACATCAAAGGCAACAACACAATAAGGAAGTGAAAGAATCCAAATATTAAAAACACTTATTAATGAAGATGAAGAGCAACATCACATTACAGCAAATCAACCAATCAGGTGGATGATTGACATTAGGAACACATTGCTTTCTCCAGGACTTCCTGCAACTCCCCACTCTTGTATGCCTCTGTTTCATATTTCATAACACACATCAAAACACTTTGTCTCTCACTACATACATACATACGATATGACAACCATTTCCATTTCCATTTCTTTCACTTGGTTGTTATCCGTATTACAGCATCACTATCCAGAGCATGGGAATAATTAATGACATATGCAAGCTCACAGCTTAATCTGATCAACCAACAATGTCCCTAAAGCTATTTTCGTTTTGAGTTCTCAAGTATTAGATGCCACTTATGTGATTTCCACAACAACTTGAAGAGGGTAAGGTAATCATCTCAAATCTCAGAAAATATCATCTAATTAGGTGGGGGCAGAAAGCAGTGAAAATGTAATTTCAAGTAAGGTAAGGTATTACCAATAGTAATGTCGCAGCCACCAAAGAATTCGCCATCAATGTATAATTGAGGAAAAGTAGGCCAGCTAGAATACTCCTTCAACCCCTGACGCAATATCTCATTTTCAAGAATGTTGATGGTTTCGAAAGGCACGTTCAAGGATTTTAGTATCTGGACAACTGTATTGGAAAAGCCACACTGGGGGAAATCCTTGGTTCCTTTCATGAACAGAATCACCTTGTTTGAGGTAACAACTTTATCCAAGCTACTCTTCAATTCAGGGCTCAGAGCTGCTAAAAAAAACATAATTAAATCAGTACCAATACACCTCTCACAACTCTACAATCTTTTATCAAATTGTCTGTCTACGTTTTCATCACCAAAACTGACAAGATGATGATGGCTCAGTTAGGTTGCTATAATAGAACAATTATTCAATCAATTAGATTTGACGAATAATTAACGAGCATCTCAAAGCAGCAGCGAATTCGATTAACGAAATAAGAGTTGGTACCTGAAAAGCATCGGAAGGGGGAGGTCAACTTTGTAGCGGTGGAGACGAGTCTGAAAGGGAAGGAAAGGGAAGCAGCGGAGCACAAATTTGTGGAATCAATAGAGGTAGGACGGCGGCGATGGTAGGGGTGGTGAAGGCAGGCCGCCATGGAAGGGGCGGAGCGCGCTGCTAATTGCAAATGGAAGCTCATCTCCACACACGGCTCCGCTCCGATTGCAACACAAATTCAACCTTTAATTTAAATTTAATGTTTGCTCTTTTTTATATAGAATTAAATTTGGGAGAAGTTATGATAATAGTATTTAGGTAGAAGTAGAACTAGGAAGTCTAGAACCTCTTCCCAAAAAAAAAAAAAAAAAAGTCTTAAGTTATTTATTTATATATATATATATTAGTAAAGTAAAAGAAGTGTAGAATTAGATGGATGGATGGATTATTGGAAATTGCATGTGGTGGTGTGGTGTGGTAAATTAAATTGAGGTGGTGGTGGTAGACCGACATCGACATGAAGCATTAGCAACCCAATCATTTGAAGTAATAATGGTAATAATTTATTTTTATTTCCTGCTTTTCTATACTCCATTTGCTTCACATTTCCTTTCTTTAGATTGAGATTTACTTTATATATAAATCTTGTTTGAAAAAAAGATGATGTCAAACAATGAATCTGCAGTTTTGGTGTTTGCTTTTTACTGCCACTAGAGTTGAGAAATCCTTATACATATACATGCATCAGATATTTGAGTAGATTTGTGATGTGGTTGTAGCAAGATGTTATTATTCTTCAAAAATATTGCATTGGAAATGGAAGCAGCATGATAAATAAAGGCTAAAGCCAAGATGATATGGAATGGAACTGCAGCTTCAAATAAGTACTTCAGTTCAGCCCAACAACGGCTAAAACTTCATGTATAATCTGCAATCTCTCTCTACCTATTAATGCATCTCTGTGATAACAACAAGTGTTGGAATCTGGGAGAAAGTTTTATATCAGTTGCCAAACACCAATCAGCATATATAATGTTTCTGGCCTTATACTCTCAGATATCGCGTATGTCTTGTCTCTTTCAAATGCTTTTTTAGTTCATTCAGAGTATTTTGACAGGATACATGTAATGTAATGTAAGTATGTATTTGGCTTGTTGAAGATTTTCCTTCTGGAAATTCATAGTGTGGGAGAATTTAGATATAACAAGCTGTCTTGAAAAAACAGTCTCACGGCACGGCTGAGATTCAAATCATTTTAGTATTTTATTTGTTTGCATTTCAAATTAAACTACACGTCCCTGTTGTGTTGGCTCTTCTTTTCACATAATAGCAATAGTATAAAGAGAAACTGAGATTAAAGAGTGTGTGGCCATTGAAATTATTGCCTCTCTCTCTCTCTCTTTATCTTTTTTCCTCGACTCCAGAATAAAACCCTTTTTTATGTTTAAGGGTTTTGCCTTGCCATATATTCTCTCGCCTTTCCACTTTTTTTTTTTTTTTTTTACAACTTTGTTGCTCATTAGAGGGATGAAAAGAGATAAAATTGATGGGCGTGTATTTTATTCCTTAGTGGTTACTCCATTATTAATATATATAATGTAATGTAGAATAGTGGGGGAAGAAGCAGAAATGCTGAAGAAGGTGATGGCAATGGTGGCATCCAAATACATGGCGCTCAAGGCAAGGATGAGAGCCATAGAGACGCACCTCATGATACAGTCGCTTCTCCTGCGTGACAGGAAGATGGTCCGCCATCTCTTCCACAGGAGGAAATGCTTTAAACACGATGAAATGGTTATAAGCAACTCCATTGCTACTACTCCAGCCAGCATACTGCAGGTAGCAGAGGAGATAGAGGATGCAATGGAGTCCGAGGATGATGATGAGCATCCTTTTGAAGACGATCCACAGGAGGAGGAGGTTCATCCAGGGTCGGTTATAGAGATAGCGAAGAGTGCAAAGGAGGGACAAGGGGAAGAATTCATATTGGAGGATGATATAGATAAAGTGGCTGACCTGTTCATCCAAAGATTTCATCACCAGATTGCTGCAGAATCTCCACTTCCAAGGTGTTCTTGGCAGACATCATCCAAAAGGTAGTCTGTAAGTTATGATTTAAGTATTGGAAGGGTTTGCAAGATCACAATATATATTGAGAATTTAAACAACACTCAAATTTGTCTCAACAATCAGAAATTCTGGGAGAGTGTGTGTATGTGTATGTGTGTAGTACTATTTTAGATGAAACCATGGGATGGGCATCCCCCAGAACCTAATGATAGTGAGCAAGCAGCCTGCACCAAAACCAGATTTTACTATCACGAATTTGGAAGGTGAAATCAAGTCTCTTTTTCCAATAGTTTTCATCTTTGTTTATTAATTATTATGATCATCATACATATGATTTTCAAGAAAACATATGTTTTGTTTGTATATATAACAATGCAACCTATTTGAATGTTGATCGAACAAATGGCAAAGAATTAGCCAGGCTCAACTCAATTCATCAGTTTTGGTATATGTATATAGAGAGAGATATCATCCATGATCTCTACTGGAAGATAACTCAATATTCTTCTATATATTATGCTAATAATTAAAAATTAAAATACAACGAGACCCTAAACTATACAAATCTCAACTCCATTTTCAAAATCAAAATCAAAATCTCCGCCATACCTTCTTAGTCCCATCCCAACTCTTGTCTTGCCTTGTCTCCCTATATATATATATATATATATATATATTCAATCAACTCCCGCAGCAACTGCACCACCATCTACAATATTCCATTTCTTTATCGTACAAGTAATATATTAATATGCCTCCCTCCATTCATCGCCACTAACTAATACTTTACCAAGGCCGGTAGCGAAGCATAAAGTTCAGCTAAACACTGAAAGATCCAGTCAAGCAACTGTTCTCTCGGAAGTTCCAGAAGAAGTTCAGCCTAAATCAATCACAACAAAATTATGGAAACAATCCTAAGACACGGAAATTCAGAAAGAAAGTACTAATGCAACGCAACGCACCTTGATCGATCCATCCTCGAAAACAAGACAACTTCGGTGTACTTCAGATGCCATTGAATCTATCATCAGCTTCAAAACCCTTTTACTCATGTTTGTTTTCATTCGGACCATCTTGCCCGAAGCATATATTTTAGTGATTCCTAGATCTGCAGCCATCCTCCTTACGTATAGCTTCTTCAACAAAATCTCCATGGAGTACGGCTCTTTTCCATACTGGCAACGTAGATTCTCAGTAAATTGAATCAGATTCCAGATATCTTTTTCAGCAGCTTTCTCAGCCTCATCGATTATTTCCAAGGGATTCTCTAGATAATTTATGTACTCAGAAGGGAGATGCGGGTTCAGATTCACATCGAACTGCAAAGGAAGAAAATTAGATGGCTGTTGTGGTAGCACACTTGAAAATACAATTTTACTGAGATAAGCAATACCTGCACTGAATGGTAAGGAATAGCAATCACACGGTGTTCATCAACCTGGTAGGCAGTTCAAGAAACAAACTAGATGATCAGAATGATAAAATAATTTTAAATAATAAAGTAACTATCGCTAATAATAATTCAATAAATCTAACTATTATAATAAATATAAGGTTCCTATTTAATAAAATCCTAATACATCTTCGTCTCTCACTTTGATTGCGTATCACACGAACCGAATAATGTTTAGCTTTCTTTAAGATCAAATACGCACATTCCAATCACACGAACAGAATAAGTAACTTTATCAAACATTCTCAGGATCAGTAAAGAGATATGAGAACTACCTTGGATAGGCTTTCAAAGAGCATTTCAAAGAAAAGATCAATCCCAACATTTCCAACATCCCCAGTTTGTTGCTCACCGAAAATGTTACCAAAGCCTCTAATGCCCATGTCTCTTTCCGCAATCTGAAATCCTTGGCCGAGATCTCTACATTCTTCTAAAGCAGCCAGCCTCTCCTGAATAGTCAAATTGCAAATGAAGTTTTCATCAGATATGGAAGTTGACAGACTGTCTGTCTGAGACAACTGCTGTATGAAGGTCGTAACAAGCAGCACTAAACCAGTATTACTGTATTTCAATTCGATAAATAGTTATAGAAAATGCTTGATGAAATTAGTTGAACGTACACGTGCTTGATCAGACAGCAGAGACTTATCCGGATAAAATAAGTATGCATGGGCTTCCTTATCTGCTCGACCCACCCTTCCACGCAACTGGCAAGTGAAGTACATAGACGTTAAAATCATTAATGATGCAACTAATAATAGAAAATTAGCATAGTCTTCAAGCCATGTCTACTTGAAAAACCTCAGGTGAAAACTTACACCTACGTTAGGTTAGCTTGGAACTTCCCTCACACACACACACACATTCTAGTCATGCAATCTTTACTTCAAGGTCTATTTTGCTAGCAAATAGAGAAAACTTCACCTTGAGAAATTAAAATTTTTTAGTGTTGAAGAGGGGCACGACATATTCAGCATCTTAAACCAAAAGAAAAGGGGGAAGACTGATATTTTTTATAGCCAAAGTTGCACACAGAAAATAAATCTCAAACCTCAATGGGTAGAGATAAAAACCACAGTTTGCAAGTTCAATATTGGCCTCAATTACATCAACTTGGAAGCTTGACAAGAAAATCAGAGAAAGCGTAGAGCAGACAGCAAAACCTGATACAATTGAGCAAGGCCAAATTGCTGAACATCTTGAATTATAATGGTGTTGGCATTTTGAATGTCAAGCCCACTTTCAACTATGTTTGTGCATATTAAAATCTTAATATGCCCCATCGCAAATTTTTCCATGGTGTCTTCAAGCTGTCTAGAGTATTGCTGCAAAAAAGAGAAAGTTGAAACCTATTAGCAATTTAAGAAAAAGAAAAAAAAAATTAACAGGAGATTGCCTAATTGAGCAATTCTGTGCACAGAAACATAAAACACATTGAAAATGGGAATCAGAATAGCAATGCAAATTCAGGAATGAAAAAAATAAAGTTACTTCTAATGTGGGATAATCTAAATTATAAGAGATACAACATCCAGTTGGGTGATAAAAATGTACAAGGACAGATAGTAGTTGAATGTATTGAAAAGAGAAGAAGAAAATGGCAACACCCTCGCAGCTCCTCATGCATAATTTCAGATCAAATTATATGAGTGGATATTATTCCATTCAGCTTCAGAGAATTGACATTCGTGCTGAAAGAGGACTAAAACCTTTCTAACGATGAGTTCAAAAAATATATGGGTTCATCTGG
>JAPKLW010000527.1:88599-124971 GCA_026898455.1 Plectranthus barbatus
GGTACAAATTATCCACCAAAAATTTATTGGTTTAACATTGGCAGAAAGAACAAGCATAAGAATTTAAGCCAGTAAATTGACACCATAAAATGTTTAGAGGAACCTTATCCGACCTCCGTAAGAGATAGGATTCAACTTAGCCATCAGTTCCCTCCCAATTATGACAGTATTTGGCTATCTCCATATGGTTTACAAGGAACTACATCTCAAAGACCAAATTTGGACAAAAAAATTATATCCCAAGTTTACTTCTGTCATATTTGTCCTCCATTGTTGACAGTGTTATTTCAGCGATGATTCAGTCGTTAATTGGCATTGACATGGTATTTTCTTATTCTTGTAAGAATAGTTGTTATTATTACGATAAATTCTAAGTTAGGAACTATTATTTTTAATTGTAAAGACAAAATATGTGTTTTGCAATATTTATGATATTACGATAAGCATTTGGCTATTTATGAAAAAATTAATTTTGTATTTCCATGAGAACCGATTGGTTCTTGCATTTTTTTTCTCTAACAATTTCTCACATTTTACATTTAGTAAAAAAGTAATGTAATTTCAAAGAAACCAAATAGTCGATAATTTCAAGTAAAAAGGCGTGGTGAACAAATAAAATGCCACTAGTGTCTCATGGCACTTAACAGCTAAGTCAGTACTGAAATAACACCGTCTGGGAGACCAATATCCAACTTGAGGTTTCAATTCCCTAAAAAAAATATGGGGTATAATTCCCTAATTAGTTAAACATGGAATATATTTCCCAATTTCCCCTAAAATTAATGTTGAGAACATACCACAATACCAACAAGTTTTTTAATTGTCATATGCTCGAAAATAAAGTCAAGTTAAATTAAATAGAATGTAAAGAAGACCACCTTTCCATGAGCTATTGCAATTTCAACATTTGGAAAGGATTGCTCCAGAAATTCCATAACCTCGTCAAGCCCTGTTGAAAGTGCATGTTGCATGATTCTGACTATGATGTTCGGTGTTAACATACATATACATATTACGAGGAAACACTTGCTTTAATATTACCTTTGATACGAGGCAAAACATAAAACACCTGGCCACCGCGGTCCAGCTCATGATTAATTGCAGATATCACCTTCTCTTTTGTATATGCAGAAAGATGGGTTTTTATTGGGACCCTCTCCGGAGGTGGTGTTGAAATCAAACTGCAGGTGATGCAAGAAATTAAAGGAAAGAAATCTATAAATATCCAGAAATAAAAGCCAAAAGTACACCTATTAGCCACAAAGTGGATTCCGAATGTACTTTATGTTCATGTTTACACATTCCTTCTCATTTACACAGTTAAAGTAAACAATGATACCAAGTGATGAATTTATTTCGACGCAGATAAAGTTTATTTTCAATGAGACTACCTGGCATCACGGAACCCAGTCAATGCTAAATACAGTGTTCTTGGAATAGGTGTTGCTGAAAGTGTGAGCACATCAACAGAGGTTTTGAATGAAGCAATCTTCTCTTTCTGTTTAACGCCAAATCTCTGAAAAGAAATTTAAGAAAACTCACACTCAAATGGCTTTGAAAATTATTAATTTTAGAAATTAGAAGAGCAGGCCAAAGGATGTTCAAGCTACTGTTGATTTTAAGTGAACTTTTTTTCAGTCTAGAGCTCATACGAAAAATTGGTGAAATTACCCCACACTCTGCCAAGAATATCAGAAAGCAATGAAATCAGAACTTCAAAGCAATTAATATCTATTGCCATAGGTTCCATTCTCCAAATATTTTTATATTTCTACAGCAAGAGTTCGACTCCAGTCATTAGTAGTCACTGTTTGGAACGGCAGACATGAGAAGCATGTGATTTGGAATAATATATTGCACAAGAACGACTCTTTTGATCCTTACCAATCCAATAACAATGTTATAAATATAAATACTTACGCTAAACTTAAAGAATCATTGTCTGTAGAAAGAAGAAAGAGGGGATACCTGTTCCTCATCAACAACAAGCAGGCCCAGGTTACTATATACAACACGATCACCCAGTAAAGAATGAGTCCCAACTATTATGTCCAGCTCACCATCTTTAATCATCTGTAGATGAGTCTCTTTCTCTGACTTGGTCTTGATGATTCAACAGGATGAATCACCAAAAAAAGTTAGTATGACATGATACAACAGCAAATAAGTAAAATTGCAAGATAATGCATGTAGGTAACTAACCAGAATATGAAATTGTGAATAGACTAAAAACACTATAAATAAGTTTCAAAATCAGAACTGCATGAACTAACTTGAAACCTCTGTTTGGAGATAAAGAGCTATCCAAATATAACAATGCAATACATTAATTTCTGGCTCCCTAAACCACTCTGTGTACTGTAATCTTTGTCCCTATTTGGTAGATACTTTAAGAAAGGAGACAAATTTTGAATGTTATAATATTTTTGTAAATATTAGTTATTAATGGAACTCAGACAAAACTAATTTAACAGAAATGGCATTAGGCATAATGCAAATTATAGCAAAGGAAATTGATATATCATACCTGAAACCTACTTAGAAGTCCAACCTTGATATCATGATATTTAGAGAAGCGCTCTGAGATAACATCAAAATGTTGTTTGGCCAGCACTATTGTTGGGGCTAAAATCATAGCTTGTTTGCCAGATGAGACCACACAAAATATGGCACGTAATGCAACTTCAGTTTTACCAAAACCAACATCCCCGCAAATCAGTCGGTCCATAGGGTTTTCTCTCTCTGTCAAATCCCTTTCCACATCCATGAACGCCTAGGTGAGAATCTAAATTGTGAGAGAAATGAGTATCAACCATGCAAGCTACATGTTGAAATGTGAGCCCCATATTAAATCATCTAGAAAGTAGCAAAGATGCAACAAGAGAATTTTCAAATTGAGAAATGCTGGAGTAATTAAGGCGATGGATTTTGTGTGATGCGCCAACCTACATTGAAGCATATTAAGAGTGGTGAACCAAACTGCAATTACGTTGTCCCATGTGCTCCATAACCATATATACATTGTTATTACCTGTTTTTGATCGGGAGTGGGTTCATATGGGAATTGGGAAGCAAATTCAGCCACAGCAGGAACTTTTGGGTAGGGAGGCCGCTTCTGTTTGAGCCTGTGCAGGTACAACTCCATCAGGTCAACAACCATTTTCTGAACAGCAACTTTACCCTTTATCCTTCTCCTCTCCCATGCACTGGTATCGCTCAATTTGCTCAATGTCCGCGGCTTTTTGGTCTCATTTGGACTAGTAGAAGCAGAAAACAAAAGATTGATCAACATCATCATAAGGATTTTACCTTATTTTCTCGTAAATAACCTAAAAATTTGCAAATAATACAATAGCCAGTCACTCACAAAACATAAACAGAAGGAAAGATTATAATCATAAATGTAAATCAATAAAGAACGAAATTATGTTAGAGTAGATAAAGGTGAAGAGAACCTACAGATTGTAGCGGTATAGCATGCGAGATGCTTGCTTAAGTGGTAGCTTGGCCATTCCATCAGCGTACTCAATAAAAACATACTCGACAGGCTCGGAGGAGGCTCCTTTAGGAACATCATATTTGACGCCAACAAAACGGCCAATTCCAACTTTCTTGTGAACCACATAGTCTCCGGAGCGGAGGCTATAAGGATCCACCTTATAAGTGAAGGCGTCGCCGGCAGACCTCTCCCCCTTGAGCTTCTGCAGACCCCTCTGCTGCTGCTCCTTCACCTTCTGAATGTACATGTCGGCCTCCTTGGCGTCCATGGCGGGCCTCGATTGCGGGGACTCCCTCTTGCAATGCTCGCGGCGAATCCTCTCGTTGAGCAGCGATATGGCGTCGCGGCGGTCGCCCTCAAAAGGAATTCTGCGAGTGGTGGAGATGGCAGCGTCGCGGGGCGGCGACCATAAAACCCCTCTGGCTCTTACTTTGAATATGAAACCAAATCGAAAGGAGTGAAGTGTGCGGCGGCAGGAATTAGATTGCCTCCAGTTGATGAAGGGAGCGACGGCGTAAGTAAGTGCGTCCATGGATGAGAGAGGTAAAGCGTAGATTAATGGTGGCGGCATCAGCATGAATGGAGGATAGATAGTCCGTTTGCCTGCCGCCCGAATTCTGAAACCAGACTAGGCTGGGTACTAGATATTTTCTCTCCGCTATAATTTCTTCTCTCACTATTTATTTATTTATAATCTGAACATTTTTTTTTTAGAGATATAAGATATGATCTGAGCAATTTGAGTAGTTGTTTTGTTAAAATGAATGACAATGTACCGAAAAAGCCCTTGTTGATTTATTTCTGTACGTATTAATTAAGTGGATAATTTCTTTGTATTTAGAGTTAAGTAGGCATTATTAATTTGAGTGATTAGAAATCATGGATGATTGATGAAGAGATACGGACAGGGCTTTGTAGTTTCATAATTTAAAATAAAATACTCATAGATTACTCCAAAAATTCTTATTACATCATCAGATCCAACCCTATTTATATGAACCAGCAAATAAAATAGACTGATTGTTTCAGACGTTTACAAGAAAATCTATCTACATCTCCTTCTAAAACCTCCTCCTGCGCAGCTCAGCCAGGTTTGGTATTAAGGAGATCTTGGGTATGATAGATAGCTAGCTTCTATATTATATATCTTGGACTTTATTTATCTCTTAAGCATAAAAGTAATCTGGACTGTCTGATTCCATTCCATGTTAGAGTTGTGGATGCTTTTTTTTTTTAATTAAAACATGATTTGTCTGGGTGGAGGATATATACATATATGTCTGCATCTGCATGAGCATGAACATCAATTTTTGTTCAATATTTGCAATGGAGACAGCAGTCGCTTTTTAACCCTTGTGTAATCATATTCATTTTAGCAAAACACAGTAACATCAGATGATCACACTTAATTCACATAACAAGTTCTGACATAGCCTTCCTTTCCCCTTTTATTATTGTTTGTACTTGTAGCTATATATATATATATATATATATTTATATATGTGCACCACTACTACTACTTACCCACCATCCCCATGCAGAAAGTCTTAGTTGACGTTGCCAAAAACAAACAGAAGCAGAAGCAGAAGCATTACGTTTACTGATTCAACTGGAACTCAAAGTCTTCAGGGTTGTAGTCGTCAATGGGTTCAAAAGATGAGTCGGAGGATCCAAATCCAATGTTTGGTAAGTTGATGGATTCTCCGATGTAGTCAAGGGGTGAGTCGTCCAAGAAGGTAGTGTCATATGCATACAACATGTCATCTAGAGCAGGGAGGTCCGGAAGTTCCAACTCGAGTGCAGGTTGAGGTTCGAGTTGATTGGTGACAGCAGCAGCAGCAGCAGCATTAATGTTGTTGTTGTTGGCCACCCTTGGTAGAACATCTTGTCCTCGCTTTCTCGCCTCAATGATCTGTTGATCACATTGAGAAATGAGAGAGTTAATTTGGAACAGAATGCAAAGGCAAAGGCAAAGGCAAAGCGGCCTTACATATCTCCCATCTTCCACATTCTGGTAGATGAGAATGAAATCGTTAGCTACCAACCCATGAGCGTACACAAATTCCCCTGCCACCACCACCACTTTGATTTCAGATCATGGAACAAGCAAGCATAGATTTTATAGGATTTGAACACCTTACCCGTATACTCTAGTACGTACATCCTGCTGCTGTTGTTCGGCCAGTATCTGTATAGTATCATATTAATATATATGTATGTGAAACCAAACACATCCAAATCAACTAAGCTTGAAAATAATTAATTCTGCGATTGATCTGTTTCAATTCTAACCTGTACTTGAACCACCACTCGTGAATTCCATCCATGTCAAGCATGCTTATCGGTATTCCTTCCTTGGATTCCAGGATTGGAAGATGAAGCTCCGATTCTCTCTAAAATTTAAAAAGCTGTCAGATACAGAGACATTAATAATAATAGCTCTATATATATATATGTATATGTTCCATATTGCTTCGATGATGTAATGCTACTGTATATAGAGGAGTCGGGTTTGATCAAACAGTCGCACCATTCCACTACAACAACATTATCCTGTTAGTGTGTAAAACAACATGAAGAGCTGCAGACCTTCGGAAGGATCATTCTCCTCAGAACACCAACATCACTGTTCTTAAGCTGCTTCTTGAAAAGATACACAAGTTTCGATATATCAATTTCCTGAAACACATTAAGCAGAATAAAACTATCATTGATGATCTCAAAGTTCAATTTTTTAAGGATATATGTATATATGCTATACTGAGAAGAAGGCCAAGAGTGCATTAACATTCATATTTTTATACTACTTTTAATCAACACGTACAAGTATTTGCTAGATTTGATTACGTACGGTAACGTGCAAATTATGTCATGTTCACGTGATATTTCACTTTTAACTAATGTACAAGTATACGTCAAACCTGCTAAGTGTCGTGCACAAACATGACAGCCAACAAATTCACACATAATAGGTTAACGAACAACATTTTATATTTAAAAACAAAAAAGGTTATGAGTTCGAGATACTTTGGGAATATTTGAGTGCGTGAGTTTTAAATTAATGCATTATATTTACAAAAATTCCAAAACTAGATTCATCACTACATAAGTAATGTTCATTATTAACCATCAAGTAACAAATAATTCATCATAATTAATCACGTGAACTTTTAACTAATGTACACGCATATGTTAGATCTACTGACGTGTCAGGCACAAGCATCAAGGATGACAAATACACTAGCATTCTCTTACGTGTCAAAGCGCAAACATCAAGGACGACAAACCCGCTAGCATTTACTAGATTTAGTGACGTATTGATCAGTTCAACGACCGTTGTAACAAGAAACCAAAAAACAAGTGCATCAACAACAATCAAGTAACAAGTGTAATAAAGATCAAATGGTTGGATCAATCATATGATGGATCACATTACTAAAGTCAAACCACTCTCATATATTGCTTGCTTTCAAGTTTCATTAATCAAGTTTATGTTAACCTAACAAATAAACATCGAACTTAGAAGATCACATCATGTATTGCTTTTAACTGATGTCCAAGTATATGTTAAACCTACTGAATTATCATGCACAAACAACAAGACCGGCAAATCCGCAAGCATTTACTAGATTTAGTGACGCATATGACTGGTCAACGGTTGCAAGCATTTACTAGATTTAGTGACACATATGTGACGGTCAACAGTTGCATTGCAGTTTGTTCGTTATTAACCACCATGTAAAAAAAAAACTCTCCGTATGGAAAGATCTTATTACTCAAACAACCGAACACTTGCCACATGCATTTAACAAACATCGTTCACTCTCTTAACGAAACTATTGTTCGTGTTTTGCTAAACTCAGCATAATTATCACCATGAGAAGTGGATTATATAGCATGGCTTACAAAGGAGTGCATTCATACATTGTAAGCACATATGAATAAGATTGTGGTAGCTAGCCTACCATAATAAAAAGCTAAGCATGCTTAGTTCTTAAACTATGATCAAGCAAATAAACATAAACAGCAATATTAAGTAACCTCTTGTATTAACATGAAGAGCAAAATATGGCATTGTAATTTCAAATATGAGGTGTTAATAGATCATCAGCTAGCAACAACAATTTCAGTTACAGATCCAATAAAACACACTTGCATTTATATGCAAATTTAAAGAAAAATAATTAAACAATGTCTTTAAAAGCCATATATTTATATTAGAGGAAGAAAAGTCCAGCCTTCACCGTCAAGTGGTTAGCTAGCTGACAAAAATCCACCAAATTATAATGACTTTCAAATTACAAAAAACTATGCTTTATTAAATAAAAACACAAAATTTGATGATTAATTAACCCAAAAACCCATGATCATGAATTGTGTTTTTCCAGAGAAAGATATATATACACTACTTATAATATATATGATATGTATTACAGCGATTTCTTGGATCAACCTAATTAAAATCATTGTGAATTAATTTTGCAACCCCACCTTCTATTCAAATAAAATCTTAAAAAATAACAATAAACAAACACATACCTGCGACACAAATTCTTATTACTTCAATTATATAAAAGAAAAACTCCACGTTGATAATGATATTATTCTTCCTTCATATGGAATTAAAAAAAACAAAAAGAAATGGTTTATCTGTTTCCAGATATAGGAAATTAGATTTAGAGGAAGAAAAGTAAGATAAAAAATTATCATAAGAAGCTGCTAAAAAGGGAAAATAAAGGGGAACTCACACGTGCGACGGGAAGAGGTGGCACGTGTGAGCCGGGAAAAGCGAGGGAGTCGAGGCTAGCACGCCTGGACCTAGGCATTCTGGGGCCTCTCTGAACGTTGAAGCCCGGGCCCGAGAGAAGGTCGGGCCTAGTCAAAGTCTGATGGTGGGGGCGGGCAGCACCAGTTCTTCTGCTCCCGCTCCCTCCCGCGGCCGCATTGTCGCCGCCGCTGCCCATTGCCATCAACTCCTTTCCATTTCCTCTGCTGATCTCATGGTTTCTTCTGTCCATATGTTTGTCTGTTTGTTTGTTTGTTTGTTTTTCCAAAGAGAGAGAGAGAGAGAGAGAGAGAGAAAATGGTATTGGTATTGGTAATGGTAAAGGTAATGGAAATGGAAATGGTATCGGTGGGTGTGTTATAATGAGGAGGGGGGAGGGGAGAAGGGAGTGATGGGCAGTGGAGGTTAGGGGGATTAAATGTTCTAAATTTAGCAAGAATAGTGGGAGCAGGGACGACACTTGTGCAAGCTTCATTCATGCTGCTGCTTTCAGCGTTTTGTTGTACATGTAAATTTTATGGGAGTGAGAGTAAAAAATATTAGCTAGGATTAACCAGAGTTAAAGTTAACACATACATTACATACATACAAGTTGTACAATGTACATGCATTGGAGAAATGTGGATTGGCAGCGTGACGAATGAAAAATGAGGTGGTGGAAGTGGAGCACCTCCAGGTGTTGATAAAGCTCTGTGCATGCCGGGATTCATTGGCCATGCCCATGGCGTTTCTTTCTTTCCTTCCTTCAATTCTCACTCACTCACTCACTCCCTCCAATAATAATAATAATAACAACTAGTCTTTTCTCTATGATAATAATAATAATAATAATATATGGTAAAATAAACGGGCCGGGAAGAGAGAGAGAGAGAGAGAGTAGAAATGAATTAGAGGAGGGTGGGATGGTGGTCGAGTGGAGTCCGTCGGAAAAACGAAACCGCTGTCTGGACATGCAGCACCGTGAGCTGGGTGGTAGCCACGTGGAGGTGGCGGTGGGGTCACCCATCCTCTTTTTTTATTTATTTGACGAAGTAGCCGAGGACGATTCTTATACCCTTTCTTTTTTACTAAAATTTAAATAAAGAAATTCGACTTCTTTCTATCAAATATTTATGATTTTTTTGTGTAGACGAAATTTTTCAAAAATAATTAATATATTGTAAAAATAAATAAAAATCGTGAATTTAAAAGGAAAAGTATGAGAATTTCGCGTGCGTGGCAATTTAATTTTAATCTGCAGTATTATTATTATTATTATTATTATTATTATTATTTATTATTACTATTATTTATAAGGTGGCGCACCTAGGCTACACCCATGGAGTCGCAACTTCTCAAAATTGCAAAATCAATAGAAAAGAAAAGGCCAACAGCATCTCAGACGCGCCACAGTAAGGAAAGACGGAGGACTCGCGCGGTGATTGGTGGTGGGGCACGTGCACGAGAAAGAAAAGATACATTGTCAAGATTCCATCTTCGATCGATGCGAGCCGTCGATCTCCTCAACCCCAACCCTAGTCAAATGCCTGGTTACTGGATCTACTCATTCTCTCTCTCTCTGTCTTCACCCCTTCAACATGACCGACCGGTGGAGATGATGAAAGGGCCTTAGATTTGCCCTTGCGCTTCAACTCACGGGGTTGGATGTTGGTTTGCCTTCTCCTGTTTTGCTTTTACTTCCAATAAAAACTGGATCTTTGAGTTGACGAGGTTTTTTTTTTTCTTTCCAAAATCAGATTTGGAATTTCTGAATATCACTTCGATTTTGTATCTGAAGTCTTTCGTAGTCTACAGGAGAGTTTATCTTTATGATTTTATTTCCCCCCATCTTTCTTGTGTTCAACTTAGTAATCATCACAGTTTGATTTATGGATGATGATGATGGTAGTGGTGGTGGTGGTGTCAAGTGAGCTCAGAATTATCTCTCTTTCCTTTATCTAATAAGATTCAAACTCTCTTCTTCTTCTTGTTCTTTTCTGAGCTCCCCAAATCTATTGCTTCCCAATTTTTCTCAGATCTGCTTTGAAAGTCAACGAGAACCTTTCTCTCACAGATAGATTTAAGCATCGTATTTGCCGAGGCGTCTAGAGTTCTCAGATCCAGCCCAGAAATACAGAAGTTGAACAAGGAAAAATTATTCCTTTCTTTTTCTCACATCGCTAGGGCAAATAAAATTGTGGATTCGATGTGTTTGTTTCAGAGTGTGATGAATTACTTCCCGGAGGAAGTACTAGAACACGTGTTCGATTTTCTGGCGTCGCATCGCGACCGCAATGCGGTGTCGCTGGTCTGCAAATCGTGGTACAGCGTGGAAAGATATAGCCGTGAGAAGGTCTTCATAGGCAACTGCTACGCCGTGAATCCGGAGCGTGTGATTGCTAGGTTTCCGCGGCTGAGATCATTGACCTTGAAAGGGAAGCCCCATTTCGCGGATTTCAATCTGGTGCCTCATGATTGGGGCGGCTATTTCTACCCTTGGATCGAGGCTATCGCTAAGAGCGGAATCATTCTGGAGGAGCTGCGGTTGAAGAGGATGGTGGTGTCTGATGAGAGCCTTGAGCTGCTTGCTAAGTCGTTCCCCAATTTCAAGTCTTTGGTTTTGGTCAGCTGCGAGGGCTTCACTACCGATGGCCTTGCTGCCATTGCATCCAATTGCAGGTATTCTCGCCTTGTGAGATTGTTATTTTTGCTGTTGGTGGTGATTCTTGTATTCTCCCATAGCCAATTCCTTGCTATAAGTTTCGCTTCTTGGTTTGATTGTTTTAGTGAATCTTGTGCACCTTTTCACTTCTTTCTATTTATCTTGTTCGTCATAATTATGTGAAGCAAAATTGTAGTGTTTCAATAGAGGAGAAGGTGCTCTTGCCTTTGTTTATGACATTTCTTTTGGTAAATGTTGTAAAAAGCTGAAAAGGCCACCTCCTCCAGCAACTCTAATGAATTGTTTTAAGAGAAAGGCTTGTGTTTGAATTTGATTGATGGGTATTGGGTGGCAGGTATCTTAGGGAGCTGGACTTGCAGGAAAATGAAGTTGATGATCGCAAGGGGAATTGGCTGAGCTGCTTTCCTGAGAGCTGCAACTCTCTGGTGTCTTTAAATTTTGCATGCCTCAAAGGGGAGGTTAATGCAGCTGCCCTCGAGAGACTGGTAGCAAGGTGTCCTAACCTTAGGAGCCTAAAGCTTAATCATGCCGTGCCTCTGGAGGTTCTTCACAAGATTTTAGTGCAAGCCCCTCAGTTGAATGATTTGGGCACTGGCTCTTTTGTCCACGATCCAGATTCAGAGACCTTTTCTAAACTAAAAAATGCAATGAAAAATTGCCCGTCAATTAGAAGCTTGTCGGGTTTTCTGGATGTGAATGGACGCTGTTTGCCTGCGGTGTACCCGATATGCTCCAATTTGACTTGTTTGAACTTGAGTTATGCGCCGGGCATCTACAGTAATGAGCTGGTGAAGCTAATCTGTCACTGCAAGAAACTAGAGAGGCTATGGGTTTGTGTTTCTTGTATTGATATTGATATTGGCATATTCCCATGACTGAGTTAGTTACTATGTCTAACTGGATTGTATTGTATTGACATTGTATGGTATGGTGCAGATAATGGATACCATCGGTGACAAAGGATTAGGTGTAGTGGGGTCGACATGCAAGGAGCTGCAGGAGTTGAGGGTGTTCCCGTATGGGGGAAATGGTGGTGGTGTAAGCGAAGAAGGGCTAGTTGCTGTATCAGCAGGGTGCGGGAAGCTGAACTCAATATTGTACTTCTGTGAGCAGATGACAAATGCAGCGCTGATGACGGTGGCGAAAAACTGCCCCAACTTCATCCGCTTCCGGTTGTGCACCATAGACCCAACGGTAGCAGATGCAGCCACCAATCAACCACTGGACGAAGGTTTTGGGGCGATAGTGCAGTCATGCAAGGGGCTGAAGCGGCTGTCTATGTCGGGTCTGCTGACAGATCAGGTATTCCTTTACATAGGAATGTACGGAGAGCAGCTGGAAATGCTGTCAATCGGGTTTGCTGGGGAAAGCGACAAAGGGATGGTGTACGTGCTGAACGGCTGCAAGAAACTGAAGAAGCTGGAAATCAGAGACAGCCCCTTTGGGAACACGGCGCTTCTATCGGACATGGCCAAGTATGAGACGATGCGATCCCTTTGGATGTCCACCTGCCAACTCACCCTTGGAGCGTGCAAGGCCCTTGCACGCAAGATGCCGCGCCTCAATGTCGAGATCATCGACGACAATGACAGTGGCAATGACAATGACAATGCTTGTAGTTCTAGAGTGGTGGACAAGATGTACTTGTACCGGACCCTGGCCGGCCCTCGGAAGGACGCCCCCAGTTTCGTATGGACTCTATAAGGCTTGGCTTGTCTCAGATTGATTATCAAGTAAGTAGGTCGCGACTGACCATCCATCCATCCATCATCAGATCAGATCAGATCAGATTCGCTAGTTTTTCGTTTGATACGTGTACTTTATTTTACCACTGGCCATTGGGTGGCTAACCTGCTGCTGCTTCTTCTGTATTCAATCGAATCCGATTATTCTTGACAGAGTTGAGTTGAGTTGATCAATAACCTAATCATCAAAATGATAAACGAGAGTCAGACGCTGCATTCAACAGTTAATCATGAAGTGAAGGCTCATATCATATCGTATCAAGGAGTTATACATTGCTCCGAATCCTAATCCTTTCACCTACTACCTTTCTATAGAAATAAAATAGAATAGAATAGAATAGAACGAAAGCTAAATTTAAATTTGAAAAGAAAGCAAAATACACTTTGCAAAACACCGATTCGCGCTTCTTTGTGTCTTTTGTTTCAACATCACATTACTATACCCATCATTTTCAACCCAATGTTTAATCCAATAACCTCGAACAAGCTGAGTTGGAACTAATCTCGATGGATTTGCGCTTAGAAAAGAAAGACTCTTCTTTTTTTCATTTTTTCTTGTAAATTATAATAAAAATAAATCAAAACCGAAAATACTAAATATGGCGATAGTAGTCAGATGGGAAAGAGAATGTGAATTATAATAATGTTGAATAATTTAATCATCCTCTAGAAGAATGGAATGGAATGGAATGAAGTCTGAATCTGAATCAAGAAAAAAGTGGCAAGTCCACAAGGTTAAGCAAGCAAATATATAAATTCCCAATGGTCAGCAATCCTTGCCTATATAAACACCCAACCCCCTCAATGAAATTTCATTCTATCCTCTTCCAGTTCACATGTCGTCTTCTTCTACTCCCTCCTCCTCCGCCACTGCCACCGGCCAAGACCAAGATGAGAAATGGGGAACCCACGTGATGGGCACGCCGGCAGTGCCCACATGCCATCCAAACAATCAAAAAGCTGCTCTATGGGGCGCAGGCGTAGCTGATCAAAAGGACTACCAAAACCATCATCAACCCTACATTCACTACACCCCCATAAACAAAAACAGCAGCAGCAGCAGCACCTCAGCTTCAGTGCTCCAGAAATTCAACTCCTGGAGCGCCAAGGCCGAGACTACGGCAAACAACATTTGGCACAACCGTATGCATCTCCCTCCCTCCCTCCATTCTCATTAATTAACGAGCTTACTCACACTCTTTGCTTTTCAGTTAACACTGGATCATCTGTATCCGGAGCTGCCTGGGGGAAACTCAACTTGACGGCTAAAGCTATTACCGGAGGTGGATTTGAGGCTCTTTACAAACACACTTTCTCTACCTATCCAAATGAGATGCTCAAGAAAACCTTCGCTTCTTACTTATCCACTTCCACCGGCCCTGTCCCCGGCACCCTCTATCTCTCCAACATCCACGTCGCCTTTTGCAGCGACCGCCCGCTCTCCTTCACCGCGCCCTCCGGCCAAGAGACCTGGAGCTATTACAAGGTAACAACAAACATCAGAATCCGATCATTAGTTATATAATAATACTAATTAATATCCTGAATTGAATGTGTTGCAGATCTTGATACCCTTGGCAAACATCGGCAGCATTAATCCTGTGATCATGAGGGAGAATCCAACTGAGAGATACTTACAGCTGGTCTCAACCGACGGCCATGATTTCTGGTTCATGGGCTTTGTCAACTACGACAAAGCCACCACTCATCTATTTGATAGCATTTCAAAATTCGCAGCTGCCGGAGTTCCTGTACCTCAGCCTGAGCAGGTTCCTGTACCTCAGCCTCAGCCTGCTCCTGCCGGTGCTGAAAACAAAACCTAGAATACCACCTCACTTCATCTTGCTTTTCAATTCATTGATTTGTAATCACGCTTCTTGCATTTGTTATTGATTTTCATTTCAAAATAATGATCCACACATTTACCAAGCATCACAACGTAAAGAATGCCATGGACACAAAATTAAGTTGGACTTGGTATCTTTTCGAGCTAAACAGCAGTTAATACAAAAGATGGAGTACAAGTTGTGAATCTAAACATAAAAAGAAGCCGATGGGTTTTACCAAGCTATCTCAGTGTCTAACATCTATAGTTTAGCTCTCCACGACTACAAGTGTGAAATTGTACTGACAAACAAAACCAACAGCGGTTACAGAGTAGAGGGATCACGCACGCAGGATGAGCTTTGCAATGCAGTTGAATGAAGATTAGCGCTTCTTCTTGCTTCCCTTTGCAGCACTGGATTTTGATGGGGTTGCGACCAGGTACACAAACAAGATCACCATGGATACCACTGAAACAAGAGCTCCGTATTTTGCCAAGAGTTTCTGCACAAAAACAGTATCAGAACACCCTAAATACTAGGAGACTAATTGTAACATGTTTCATCAACGAGAACATGGACCAGTTGTTGTAGTGAGAGGGCATATCAACAAGTTACAAATCATTTTCATCCTTTTGTACAATTAACTTGACCAAATAGTAATCTGGGATTACGCAAGCTAAAGAACTTGGGGGACTCTCTGACAACGATGATGCTAACAATTAAAAGAACCATATTTCCCTCTTATCAAATTCTGCAACAATGTCATTTGCTCAAGTTTATTACTTCGACCATCAATAAAGCCACAAAGATATTACGATTCAGCAATCTCAGAACCAGAGTTAATTTATTTTAAAAAAGAATCAGTACTAGTAACTGAAAGCGTGCTATACCTTTGCCTGAATTATTTCAGAAGCCACCGCAAACAATTCCATTCCAACGGATCATGAGGCGGACAAGGTAGAAAAGGTATTAGTCAACCAATACAAGATGAAATATATATAGTACTAACTCTCATTTGAACTCACCCAATCAAGCTTTTTCACTGGAGGCCTCTCAGCCAAGATATCAAGAGGGAGAATTGGAGTTGAAAATGCCTCCTGAAAGGTCACAATTTAATATATTTTGCAAAACTTTCGAAATATAATTTTGACATGGAACATGCGTAACTTTCAGGAAAATGTCAAGACCTGTAAGGTGGGTTTTGTAGGAATACGATATGTGATAACTGCTGGTGCACTGTAATAGACAGTTTTTGTATTTGCCTCCAACTCAAAGGAATGCGACAATACAACCCCACTGAAATTATAAACGTTATTTTTTAACAACAAGAAAGAGATCAAAACTAACTGCAGGTATAGATTAGTCTAAGAAATATAGAAAATTTCAGGGGAGAAAAACTCTCTCAATCATGACTTACGCATCAAGCCTTTCCCAAGAAACTGAAGCGTTACCAGCCACAACACCAAATATATCTTTAGACCAGCTATCATCAGTAAGTGTTACGTCATATGCAGTCCTAAACAAGCAGAATAATATGCATTAGAGCATCATTTTAGGATAATATAAGTATATTCGATAAAGAACTCTAGGAGATACTAATAACCAAATACATACTAGGAGAAAATGCAATTTCATTAGCATCAATAACCAAGAGCTCTACAATATATGTGAGGTGAACATATAGTGAAGACAACCATCTCTTCTCCCACACAACGACTCCACTAAAACTGCTAATATTCAAATACTCCACTACAACTGCTAATATTCAAATACATGCATGTGTGTGCTCTATGCGACCCTCCTCCAGTCCAGACCTCCACATTACGCTAGGTATCCAATATTGAACATCGATTGCCTATTAAAACATTTCAAATGATCATCAATTCCCATAACCGAAGATGAAAGTCTCTTTGTACTGGTTTGAGAGAGCTAGAACATTACACTCTACAGCAGACTCTTATCACACTCGAAGGGAGCTGCGTTCTCAAATTTGAAAACTAGCACAAAACTGATTCTATGAGAATTAAGGACATTCAGCTGTCGAATTCGAAGTCTAGCACACATATCCTCTATTACCAGTAGACAAACGTAAGCCCTAATGTCTCTCACAATTCAACAATTACGAATAAAACGAAACCTCCAATCATAAATAAATCATACAGTCATTACAGAAGAAAAAAAGAAAATAATTAAACGCAAATTACTAGGCAGTCGCACTATAGCTGAATCACAGAAATCAAGTAAGTTAAGCATCTATGAGACGCAGGAGACACAGATCTGATTGGGAAAATGGAAGGAAAACGAAGAATGACATACGCTGATCCCTGATTGTAGATGTCGATGGAGACGGAGACACGTTCAGAGCCGGATTTAAGCCTAGTGAGCGAGGCCTTCTTATGAGCCACGATGAAGGGGCCCTGCGAGCTGGCTATGGTGGATGCAGCCAGTAAGAGAGCGGTGAGAATGAAGATCGGGAGAGGGAAGCTGGAAATCGCCATTGTTGTGAGTGAATCGCGCGGTGTGTAAAGGAGCCGGGTCAATGACTACTGTAGTTATAGTTGAAGAGAAGTGAAGAGAAGAGAAGTAGGGCTCCTTCTATCGTAATTTCCGACCACTAAACGTGTCGCTACACGTCTTAAAACCCCTTTCTTTTTCTTCCTCTCGCGACAAAATGTAAATTAAGCCGAATCAAATATTGGTCAATTTTTCATCTAAAAAAAATATATATATATATTGGTCAATTTTATTAAAATATCTAACTTTATATACATATAATTTGATGATCGAACATTAAGTTTGGTTACAAGTATATAGAAAAATCTGATGGCTATTTTCAGATCTTGTAATTTGAATTACATTAGCTGTGCCCGTGTCGTGTTCAAAAATGGAGTAACTATTAAAAAATCAATCAAACTTGAAAAGTCTTGTGTTTTCATTCTATTGAATAATATGAATGTAAATACACAAAAGTAAAACTAATGAATCTTGTATCAAATTCAGTATTGACTTCTACTTTTCTTCACAAGTTCATTTCAGATTCATTTTACAGCAGAAAAAAAAAATACTAATAAGAAAAGGATAGGATCAATTCAATTTCATTCGAGCCTCTCTCACCTTCCTTCAGCTTCAGCTGCTGATATCAAAGTATTTTGGATCCTCAGGGAAGTGGTACTCAACCATCAACTGCAATCAACGAGCCAACCAAAAAAAGTTAACAAACACTACTACAACACTTTGCTTCAATTCAAACGCTTATAATAAAACTACACACCTTTCCCTCTTCCGCATCTGAATGGCGTTGAGGGAACACCACCTTCAACTCATCATACAAATAAAATCTTCTGTCTTCCTCTCTCTCTATTTCATTCCTCAACTTTCTTTTCGACATCGGACTAACAAATCGTAGGTGGAGAGCATAACGAAGACCCCTTGCACTTTTCCTTGAACAACCATTTTCACATTTTCCATCCACCTCCCATGAATAACATCCCTCCAAATTTTCATCTGACACCAAAAATGCCTTCTTCCCCAACCTTTTTTGCTCTTCCCTACCATCAATGAGATCCGAGTCTGAGGATCCAAGAAACACCCTCTGACGCAAGAACGTCTGTTACAATACAAACAACACTGCATTTGTTCAATCTTCAACTCAGCTGCATTATCCAAAAATTGGTTTGTTTTTATATAGGAATTAGGAACTTATACTGAAAAAATATAGCAAAACATTACAGATAATATCTCTTCTCTTTACTTTATTGTTGACCACATGAAGCTTCGACCAAAAGATCATGACGAGACATATTTTCAGTAGGTTCATTCATCAAACACCCTCCATATTCCCATTTTCTGAATTCTATTCAGACAACAATGGTTCTGCTGGAAGGTGAGGTCCCCCAACTCAACCAAAAGAAAGAACTCAAGCCCATTACTACATTAGGTAAAGTGAACACCTAAAAGCTCAAAACTCATTGCCTCACCAGATATGATAGAGCCAGACAGAAGAAGATACTGAAGAGGAACTCCTAGCGAGAGAAAGAGATCAGAGAAGAGGGAGAGCTACCAAAGAAAGGAGAGATACGAAGCTTCCAGTCTGAAGTCTGTAATTCCAACAGAGCAAGAGCTCCTTGGACTAGGTGGGAACGGATAGGAAGTGAGCATGCATCTAGAGTACATCAGAATACTTCTTCTTTGCAATATAAGTTTGATATAGCATAACCTGCCACATCCACCTAGAGATGTATGTTCTCTACCTCTCACAAATTGGGATGGCTTTAAAATTCAAATTAAGAAAATAAGGTACTACTCATCCTGTGCAACATTAATAGGCATCAATCTACTAAAACTGACCTTGGAACCAGCTGGCATGTCACTTAAGTCGTAATTACATAAGTAGGTGTGTACTGGTGTCTTCTCGGGGTTGCTCAGAACCTGCGGCAATTCTCTTCATTAATATAACCCTTCGCATGAAATTGACCACAGTTACTCACAGTTTGTTAAGAAAACGTGAGTAGACACCTGAAAGAACCTAGACTCATTCAAACTAACAACTAATTTCTGTGCATGTTCAGTAATATGCCTTGGGTTATGCAAAGAGAAGGAAACGTTACAATTTCAAACACATCCACATCTTGCAGATGATAGAAGTAATAAATATTTGTATTGCAGCCTATAAAAGTGAGACAATATGCCAGTACAGTGTCCAAACAAAACAATGAGATTTAATCCAAGAGCTCCTGCACAGAGAGGTTCAGCAAGAAGCAAAAAAACATATAGGTGAAAGCAGAACAGCTGAAGTTATCAACACAAATATACCTAATATATAATGCAAAAGGGTATTCTCATTTTCAAAGATAGATAAGAGGTAGAAGACTTAATATCTACAATATGAAGACTTTCCACAAATCAATATGATGAAGAGAAATATACCAATTGAATGCGCCCTTTCATAGGAATGCGCAGACGACTCTTTCCATTATGTGGATCACTATTGTCAAGAATTCCCTTTTTCCCCCTGCACTTGTTTGATTGTGAATCACCAGTGAGACCTATCGATGCATAATATAATAAGTAGCTGTCTCCATCCACACTGGTCACTGCAAAAGGAAGTCTCTGCGACTTTGGGGAGAAATTTCCTCCTCTTATGCTCAGTACAGCAAGGAACCCATCTATGTTCTGTACAATTCAAAGTAAAGAACTAACATCATGTGTGTCCAAACTCAAGTGTGTCAATCTACAACACTATTAATGGATAATCAACTAAGAACATATATAGTCAATGAAACAAAAGAAAAAACCTGACAAAGTCTTCCAGTAGCAAGCCGACCAGACAGCAGAGACTCCTCAAAGGACCCAACCAAAGACCTCCGCACAGGAAAACCCCTCAAAGCTTTTCCTGATCTTTTGCAATTTGAACTTCCAAGTTGCAAACAGAAAGGCCAGTTTTTTCCAGTTCTGGTTTCCAAGGAAGAAGATTGGACTTCTCCGTGAAGTATTTCAGTATCTTGACATGATATTCTATTGCTCCTGAACTCCTCTTCTTCAGAGGGAAAGATCACCCCTGAGAAACTATCTTCAAGAGAATGAGCAACCTTTTCTAATATCTCCCTTTTCTTAACAGATTCTATTTGTTCGCAAGATCTTGGCTTAAGCGGGGATGAAGAGAGAGGGTAAGAAGAGCAACACCCTACCTTGCCTGATTCAGATAATGACCCCCTCCCAGATGAGACTAGATATGGAAATGGAACTAGTTCATTGTCCTCCAACACAGGACCATCTGAAAAAAAGATTGAGGTGGTTTTCCTGTATTTATACAGTTTATCAGTTGGCTCCGAGCCATTAGTTATGGGCCAGATTGGCATAGTTGAGTGATTGCTGCCAACATTTGCTCTTTTACTATCTTGAGCTAACACATTATCACATATATCTTTACTGGAATTGCAAATATTATTAGAATCCTTGCAGACAATGTCTAAAGCATCACCATCAAATTGCTGACACAAAAGCATTTTATTCAATGGAGAAAGCATTCTCTTCTTGACAAGTCCACAGGATTCAGTTTCTTTCGGACTGATTTTGGCTGAAGAAGAGTGACAATAGCCATGTGTGCCATTTAACCCTTCAAAGGACAGGTGTTTCTCATCACAGTTGAAACCAACAATCCTAGATATCGGAGATTGAACATGCCTCATGGTCTCAGGAGTTGATAAGTTCGCCAATGGTACCTTGGTCACAACACTAATTGGTGAAGCATCCAAAAACCTTTTCTCAAATACATCAGGAGACCTCGAGAGCCCCATCGAGGTGTTCCATGGGAAATCTTGGAAAGAGCAATATCTAGAATCCACAAGTGTCTGGTTTGCAGCTCCCACACACATCCCACCAACATTCACACTGCCAAATTGCGGCACATTATAATCAGATGTGCTTAAGGGTCCAGGTTCACTATCAGATGTTTCACTAGATGAGACTTGAGGTAATCCCATTTCTCTCTAATGAAGTAATCAATGAACTGAACTTTTTTTTTGTTGCTAGGCCTCAGAAATCAAGTAAGCTGTGATTGCGGTTATAACCAATCAAAAAAAGATACAATGTCCAAGTATACTACCGCAAAGAATGCAACCCATCAAACTCCAAATCTAAATACAATCCTCAGCTCAATCAGCAGTCCAGTTTGATTGCAATATGCCCGAAACAAGCAATCTGCATATTGAGAACACGGAACTCAAGCAAAATTAGGATTCTTACTAAAATTGGATTTCGAAACAAATTTCCGTGGTACAAATGTCAAGTCATAGAGAAGTAGAATTTATCAAAAGTAAGAGTAATATCACGATGATCTCAGAGATATAAAAGACGAGTGTAACAGTTATCATAAATATCCGACGGAAAAAAATTAATAGAACAAAAGCTCCAATTCATTTGGGTAGAAAAACACAAAATTAGCTTAACAAAAAACATCAGAAACAGCATAGTTTATGCATCAGCGATCGCCGCATGAGGTTCGATATTTGAATCCATTGGCGAAAATGCCACACAATCTACATTCCAATATAGGAATAGGAGCGATCACTCAGCAAGGAATGAAGATAACTCACCGAACAGCAAAACAGTTGCTTCTACGGCACACAATCAACTCGCAGTGGGGAGAAAAAAAAAAACAACTAAAATAAATGGAGATTCAACTGCAACGACTCATCGAACAGGAGATTCCCAATCTCAATCGCCAATGAAAACTTGTGATGGGCGATTAAACAAATGTTATAGGGGAAAATGGAAAATGTGGTAGGAAAGTATGAATTTGTGTGCAAATGAAAATGAAAATGGAACTGTGGGGGTTTATGGTAATGCATACATAATAACGCATTTAAATTTCTTAAAATAATTAAAATGAATTGTAGATTTGTAGTTATGTCGATCGATGTCGAGACGTCGACATGCGCGGGTGTCGACATGGCTGTGTCGACTGATGCATGTCGGTCGACACAGAGATGAGTGAAGGGCAAGTTTGATTTTCTTGGTCCGAACTTGATCCGATTTGAATTTCTTTCGAAGTTTAAGCTTATACATGGTTAGATAATCATGTTATGAGTATGATTATGTTGGTTAATGAAATCGAATGTCAAGTTTTGATTAATTCGAACAAAGTGGAGTTTAAAGCATGGAATTGTATTCAAGTTATGAAAGTAAATTGATTTGAGTTGACTAGTTAACCACGAATGGATTAACTGAGTCGAAGAAGTTGAAGAATGTAACATGTGAAGTAATTGCATGTCGATTAATTAGAAGGTGTCAGTTAGATGTCAGACATAGGTCTTGATTACGCCAAGTACTGTCAGTTAGGACTAATTCAGATACTTAAACTATCCATCCTAATTAAATGTATGGTATCGTTGTTGAAGGAGAATTAAATGATAAGGTCGATACAACTCAACTGCACAAATAACAAGATCGTCTTTGTTTCAGGTGGGGACTATTTCAATAAAAATAAATGTTTTTTGAGCTTCTTGCTCAGTTTTCAAAATGGGTGTGAAAATGTTTTGTTTTAAATTGATTGTTATGCTTAAAATTATTTTGTGTTATCATATCTGTACCTCTGTCGGTTGATGCTGTCAGAGAGATTACTTAATGAGAATGAACCAGGATTTTGTTGCGTTGATCTCATTAAAATATAGGGTTGATGCCTTAATTGTTTAGCATTGATGTGCTTTTTATCGGGCTGTCAGCTGACGTACTGAAGCCCTAGGGGGATAAGGATAACATTTCTTTCTTTCTTTCTTTCTTCTAAATCGATCGAGTCTCAAGGTAACATTCTGAGACTAGTGCACTAATTAATGACAGTGGGTTGAGTGGTTCATTCATTCCCAGCTGTTCATCGTAACTTGGAAGTGGGTCAGCTTTCAATTACAAAACGGTAAACAGATATGATAACATGGTAGATAGCTGCAGCGAACTAAAATGATTTAGATAACACGGTTCTTTTCAATAAAACCTCGTGTTTATTTGTGTGAGTGGTATTACATTCATATTTAAACTGTATGTTTTCGGGCATGTCTACAAGGGGTACATTAGTACTCAACCCCTCGTATTATTTCTAAAATATGCAGGTTAAACATCGAGGATGGAGGAGCGGCGGTGTAAAAGTGATGCAGGGTTTGGTAAAGATTTTTGAAGTAGATCCTGAAATATGCATCTTCACATGCATATCTCCACCACACTACACACCACTGCACAAACCTCTGAAACTATTTCCGTCCCGTGTGTTTGTGAAGTTTGAAAAGCTTACTGAAACCCATATCTTTTGTGGTTATGAAATGTTAATTACGTCTTTGAAGGAAAGGAATGAATGTTTCTGAAAATTTATTTATAGTATTTCGCTGTTTTATTTGTGAAAATATTTAAAAACTGTCAACCACGACTGTAGCGCACCCCAAAGTTGGGAAGGTAAGTTGGGGGCGTTACAAGTTATTATATCAAACACTCAAAAGATCATATAATTTGTAATTTAATACAACCCCTTTTACTGTCTAACTGGTCGAGTATAATCCTTAGAAAATTTATTTCAAATTCTCGACGTTTAGGAGAATTCTCTTAATTTATTTTTATTTTTCTTCTCTCTCACTATCATTTATCTTCTCACAACTAAAAAAAAAAAAAGACAACACATTTTGAGTTGTAGTTCATTTCTTACAGCATTCATGATATGAATTCATGCATTGTTTTTTTTTTTTTTTTATATAGCTTTTCAACCATAAATTCATATAGACACTGATAATTTCTTATACCTTGAACACACATCTTATATGTCGCCATGAAAACTCAAATTTATGATCACTTGATCTAATCGTAAATAGAGTATTTTCATCACTTTACCCGAACAAGGGACTTACAATCTTCTTTTTAATTTTTTGTTTGGCGGCTATGTTAAATTATTAATAAAGATTTATATTTTTTAATTAAGATGTTAAAGGGTAAAAAGAGTAATAACAAGGAGTAACTTTTTAAATTTTATATAAAATAAGAGACTGTAGGTTGAAAATTGTGCCTATTTTAAAAAAATATTTCTAAAATAAAATTAATTTGGTTGTGATTTTGAATAAAAGTCTCCACAAAAAAAATGGTGATGTATTAATGTTGGGAATTTGAACTACATAAGCATAGTACATAGCTATTTTAGAGGTTGTGACTTGTGAAGGAAACGATTTGGCTTCAATGGTTGCTTCGTAAATTTGGTATTGATCATATCAATGTTAGAATTCATTTTAATAGTCAGAGAGTTATTTATTTAACTAAAAACTAATAAAGATGATGTACAAATTTTGGATATTATTTTGCACGAAGGAGATATACTAATGTTGACCAATATTGTGACAATAAATATTTTACAGATTTGAATGTAGGCAATTCAAGTTCATTTGAAAGCATTATCAATAGTCTAGGATAAAATAATAAATATTTGTTTGTAAAGATTTATTATATTGCGACCATTTTCTCATCCCACATCCATGTTGAGATCCTTTTATAGGGCCCAACTTCAATGAAATATAGCTGTCCTTATATGATAGAAATGGCAGCCAAGAGTTAAGGCTGTTTTGCCTATAGGAGTATAGGACTCCTCCCCCTTGCCCCTTCATTAGCTTTTTTTAAACTAAGCTCAACATATCAATTTTTCTAAACATTATTAACGTAATTTTAAAATATAAATAGTACAGCATTTTATATTTTACAACAACATAAATATTGGCCTCACAAATGTTGCATTACCGAGTGCAAAAAACAAGTAGAAAATGCACAATAGAAAAGAAAAGGTGATAATACAGATATGGCACCCCTAATCATCTCAACTCAAGCTAAAATTAAGGAGTAGAAAAATAAAAAAGAAAATGAATTATGTGCACTGTAAGAAACTAGACTAGATACCCTCCCACACACAACTCCACTTAGAATACATGATATGATATGGTGGTGATGAATGGTATAAATATTATTGGTGCTGTATTAACTCAGGAATGAGCTTCAATAAGAACTCCAACTCCCTTTGTGAGAATTGAGGCCTGCTCCCACTTCCACTCCCTTCCTCCACTTTAACTTGTTCCTCTCCATCCACCTCCCCTACATTCAACATCTTCGACACGGCTTCCGTTATCTCTCTTACTAAATCCACAATCACCCCATCTACGCCCATCAAATGTTGCATGTACACTGCCTCAGCCACATTGCTAACAAAACAAAACAATTATTCATCATCTTACTTTTTTCTATAAAGTAAAGTATTAGGTAGGATGTATTATTATACTCACTTCAATTTGCCATATGTCATCAAAGACAGTTTCACTTCTTTCATTTTTTTCACTGCTCCTGGATTCCTCAATATTGCCCTCACCTCAGAAACTATCCCCTGCAAACCACCCTCCAAGCACAGCTTTATGGCTTCTTCTAACGTATTTCTTCTCACATCCGCGTAAACCTCATTCCCTCCATTCGTCAAGAAAAACACCTGGTTCAGTTACCACAAGAGTTAGAAAAAAATAATTAGACACATTTTCAAGAATCAAGTTTAGCAAACATACAGGATAGGTGCTCTGGAGTTTTCTGACAACAAGAGCAGCATCAGGCTGGAAGGATGAAAATATAACAGGTCGTTCGTTGGCATGATCGTACACAACTTGCAATATAGCTTGCAATGCATCGGTAAGCTCTTGGTGCTGGTAAACAATGTAGTCATCAAATTTCAATTCTATGTTGAATCCCAGAGATGGGTTAACTTTCTGGAATGCCTCTTGCAGAGTGCACGAGGCTTCGTCGGTTTCAACAGACCATTTTAAAATATTCCCATCTTTCGTTTTTCTCAACAACGGTTTTCCTTCCAAACCAGACTCTCTTTGAGGGCCGTAAGTGAGAAACTCAGACAGCGTCAATTCTGTGACTCTCCTCTCATATATTGACCCCTGTGAATCAATCAAATTAACAAAAACTCACAACTATGTCATTTTTCAAAGATAACTGAAATTTACGATATACAACTTACATTGTCTTCAGAGTAGATGAAGTTGTCATGAAAAATGATGGGGCAGCCATCCTTGGTCACCTACAAAAACAGCAGAGTCGTATTCTTTACTCCCCTGTCTAATACTCTTGCTTCGATTCAAGAGCAGAGACCATAAATATAGAATTCCATCCAAAAGACCAAAAAATAAACAAAATCAGTACTTTAGATTGACGGAATCTCGAATTGACCAAATCCTAAGATCAAACTACAATGGTAAAACGCGAACTCAACGAGGGGCTTTTTCCTTCTTAAAAAAATTAATTAGATACTGAATGAATAGGATGAAGAAATTATTTATTTTGAAACGCATTTACGACGCCGTATCGTACGCGGCGACAAAGCACCGTTTACAAATTACATCAACAGACAGAAAATACGCGGGGACTAATTATAACTAAAACGCCATTATTACTTGAAAAACGCCGGATAGCGGGCGTTGCCGCCGACATTCAACTACTCATAAAATTACTAAATTTGTTTCTTTCCATAGTTAAAAAAAAAACTAAGATTAGAGAATAATAATTATAAGGATATACCTGAACATCAAATTCGATGAAATCAACGGCGTATTTTGCAGCAGTATTGAATGAAAGGATTGTGTTTTCTTTAACCGCCTTCATCCTCAAATCCGAAGATTGCAACATGTTCATCCCATTCCCCCTATGTCCGATCACCAGGAACTTTGGCACCTGAAACGACGTTGACCTCTCAATGTCCGCACCTACAATTCAAAAACCATTAAAATTCAGCTTAAAGAGAAAAAATAGCAAGCAGCAGCATGATTTGCAGCAAAGAGGAGGTAAAGTACCTGTGGAGAAACGTGAAGAAAAGAGAGAGATAGATGCATTATCGGGGACATGATCGAGATTGGGAACGTCGGAAACGTGAACGGCTTTGAGGGCCATTGTGGATATAGAGAGAGAAAGGGGAAGAGCGAAGGAGGGGATGAGAGGATATAATTGGTATTGTGGAATTTGTTGTGGGGGAATGGATGTTCAAGGAGGGGTATTTATTTGCCCAGGGAGGACGGAATCGCTCTGCTCGAATATTCCTTTGCTCAATTCCGTTTTATGCGTTTGGATATTCCTTTTCTTTTTCTTTCTTTCTTTTTTTTTTTTTTAAATTTTAAATTTGCCATCCAATTTGTGCCTACTCTATATATTATATATATATATATATATATATATATTAATGAAAGAATCATAGAGACATGCAAAAAGAGAGCAGCTAGGCTATGCTATCACAACTGGAAGATAACATAGAGATCCAAAATCAGATAAAATAATTGGCGAGCCAGAGAGTAAAATAAAAATGGGAAAATTAAATTAGATGTGTATGCTATTCTAGAAGGTGAAGAGAATATAATAGAATATGCGATGGAATTATCCTGGAATTATTTGAAATTAAACATGTTTATAAGTGAATGGGTGGGTGGGTCTAGAACTAGAATCATCTCGCCGAAAATCGGTTATTTACAATTTATTTAATTTAAAGGTAAAAACATGATTTTTTCTAAAAATTTAAATATGAAATTCACATTCAAAGTAAGACCAAAAGAAGAAGAGAGAGGATGGATGATCTTGATGGATAAGAGTTGGTTGACGTGACGTGTATCCACGGAATCAAATCAAAATGTATATTATATTTTTTTAAGTTTTGGATATTCATATAAATTAATGTTATCATCCTCAATATTTAATAATTTAGAAATTAGGTGATCTAGCGGTGGAGCTTCCCTTCCACCCCTTCCCACCCACTTGCCGCTTCAACTCTTCCAAAATTACTAAATCTAATTATATAACATATATCACACACAAACGCGTATTTTTATCTAGATAAGATTCTTATTAATACATTATTTTAATTAATTAAATACATCTTTTATGTATACTACGAATCTATCTTAATTAAATACATCATTTATTATCTGAATTTATTATCTAAAAGAGATAATAAATAACATTATTTATAGTAATGGAATGCATTATTTATAAAGTAATAAAAAATCATAACTGAAGTGATAGATTTAATCAATAGAGAGAAGGGGTGTGGATTCTTGTACTCCAATCTATCTATCTATTAATAATTATTAATAAAATTGGAAATGGTTTGACAGTGAAGATGATTGTATTGTCGCTAAGGGGTGACGTGGTTCCACGGCTATAAAGTGCCAACTTTAATCACATCTTCAATTATTATTTAAACAAATCAATGTTTGTACGAGTGTCCACCTACTAATTCTTTCAATTTTATTTTACCCACAACATTTAATAGAAATATTCATCAATCCACCGTAAGCAAATGTTAATGTGTACACGAGCTGATGTGATAATATAATATTAGCGATAAAGTTACTATTAATCATTATTAATACCACCAATGTTATTCTATCGCATTATTGGTACACATTAACACGTGCCACCACATGGTAAGTAAGTGAACATTTTTTTGCAATTATCTAATACCCTGTACTTATTTACTCGTGATTAATTAGATTGTGGATTTTAATATTATGAAACTAACTCAGCAAATACAACGTCATTGTCAACATTTGATGTTGTTATGAAATGAAAATAAAGGCAATTTGGTAGTGGTCCTTGTGGATGTGGGGTAGAGTACAATCCATAGTGAATGGAATGGAAGGGGCTCCCTTCCCTTGGACTTTGGAAGTAATATTAGTGGACCCATGATTGATTTATTGATTGCTTGATCATGTATTTTTCTGAGAAGTGGACATTTTGGAGTTTTATATTCATTTTGATTTGATGATATATTTCTCTCTCACAAGATATGTTTAAGGCCCAAAGCCCATCACACACACACTAGCTAGATAGTAGATTGCATTTGCATGCTGGAATAATGAGTGAATGCATTTGCAAGTAAGTAGTTGCAACACAAGAAAGAATGGATTGGCGACGACCAATTCAATTGCACCATTAATCTTCTCCACTTGTTTTGTTTTCATTCCAGTCCAGCTAGCTCTGTTCAAGATTTTTGGTGTTAGAGCGGCCTCTAGCTCTAGCTCTAGCTTTATCTCTATCTCTAATCTATCCTATCATGCTTCGCCTGCCTCTGCCTCTGCCTTGGAGTAAGAGGGGGGGCTCTGCACTGCAACATCTCAGAACTGCAACTCATTTCTTCAACAAACTTGCATAATCTGTTTATGTTTATTTTAGCCCCTAGATCCAGCTCCTTCAACAAGTATACAAGATGCTAAAATTTCATTTTTCAATTTTCTTCAAATATTAATTTCTTTGTAGATTCATTAATTATCAATTAATGATTCTATTAACACCTGTAACTTATCGTATTATTAATTATCAAGAATAGATAATATCGAGAGCGTGAGTGCGACAGAATTTCAGTTGTGTAGTAGATGAGATTTAAAAGGGAAAAAAAAATACTCCACATAAGAAAATTATTCATGGATCATAATATACATTTAGCATGGCATGGGCATAGTGATGGTGATAGTGTGGTCGGTGTATCCAAATAGCAAAACTGGAATCGAGGCTGCCTGCCTGCCTGCCTACCTTAATAAATCTGGAGAAATAAATAAGCAAGACTAGTTTAGTTCATGGAATTCAATTAACATAACCAATCCCTCACACATCATCATCATCATATTCATAATTCATATACATACAACAAGAACTAGTAGAGACACAGAGACAGAGAGAGAATCAATCAACTATAGGCTATAACAATAGCAGCTGCTAATTCAACACAACACAGCCAGCCAGCCATAAATACACATACCACAACTACTATGACTATGACTATGACTGTGACATCTGCTGCTTTGCTTTAGCTTCTCCCATTCTGGTTGTTAAAGCAAGCACTTCTGGAGACATCTCCCAGCTCCCACTTTTCCTCCCCCAACTCGAACGCCTCGGATGTATCCCCCCCTTCTCTTCTACTACTGTTGTACTCCTTATCTCCGCTGCTGACATTCCACCATCCTTATCGCTCAAACTCAAACTCAACTCTCCTTCCCCCTCATCCAACGCTGCTCCTACATCTCCCCATACTCCTTTCCTTCCCATCTCTATGTCCTCCACTGCTTTACCCATGTTTGGGCTAACAAAACCCCCACCTACACATCCACCTTCTCTCCCTACCTTACCCCTGAAATTGTTCTTCGATGGAGGAGTCCTCCCGCAAAATATTTCTTTCAAGTTGTTCACTACTCCTTTGTTATATGGATTGGCCCGCCGATCATATCTGTATCTGAAATTCTCATAAGTAGTCTGCAAAAATAACTCATTGTTACTCTTAAAACTAGCCAACTTACAGTTGAGAAAACATTTGCATGAGTGAGGAATGCATGCTTTTTTACCTGATTTGTACTGATAAGGTACAAATGGAATGCTGTAAGACCACCAACAAACCAAACTGCGATAAAGGTGTAGATAATTAAGACAATGGAAGCAGGGGTCTTGATCATTGCCTTCCATATAGATGTATTCTCTGAATCCGTGATTCTTGTAATATAAACCCAGCAGAAACCAAAAACGTATATACAAAGTAGAGTTGTCGAGAAGACAAACATGAAGAAGAACCGGTAGTTTCTCTGCAAAAACAGTCAAAGTAGACAACATACATATTACTAATGAAATCAACATCCTCAAAGAATACTGACACAGAAGATCTAGTAAGCAAGCAACAAGATCATAGAGCTCAGCTGTATCTTATTCAATAAACATTTTCAGACGAGTTAACGAAGTCCCAGAAATTTCAAATCATGCATATCAAAATTGTTCAATAACATTCATAACTTACCAGCCCTATGCACTGCCCAACCCAAGGGCAATGATGGTCAAATCGTTCTACACAGTTATTGCAAATGGAACAGTGCGAGCAACGCGGAGGTCGATAAAGCATGCACGTATCACAATACTTTATTTTCACCGTAGCACCATTAACCTCAACTTCCTTAATGCGGGGCAAGCGCAACTGTGGTGTTTGAGCTCCTTCTATGCTCCCATCATAGCCTTCAGGTTCAGGTGGATGTGCATTTCGAGGAATTATGCCAGGATCTCTTCCCGATGTTAGCAATAGAAGAATCAAATCCTGCAAGTTTAAGAAAGGAATCACTTACGAAATCAACAGAGAATATAATCAATGCAGATTATTGAATCTTGCATGTACTTCCTTCTGTACTAGTCTTTTACAGATCATTATAGCAGTACATACATCTAGTAATCCGAATGTAACCGAAGGTGTTGTGGATTAACAGTATCCCGAGATCAAGAATCGAATCCTCCCCAACCCCACTATAATACTGTAAACGCAATTTTTTGTCTCTCAAAACAAAAAACCCCAGATGTAATATCAATGAAAGTAGACAACTAAAACATGAAATTAACTAAAAATGCAATGCATTTTTTATTTTGAAAATCTCTTAGGTACTCTGCCTCAAAGAAAAATGTCAACCTGCCTTACATTAGCCAGAATAGCCAATCACCAAGTACATAACCAATAAGATGGGATTTAACAACAACTATATGCACACTTTATTAGCCAAGCCCCAGACACCTAGCAATTACGACTAAACAAGGAGATATGGAACAATGAAGGCTCATCGTTCTTCATAAAAGCTTCAACAAGGCGAAGTGAGGGAAGAAACATACATAAAATGTGAAAACAATGACAATAATCATAATTGATATTCCCCAATCATCAGCAAAATCATTCATCAGCTTTCGAGCAACAAAGACACAGAAAACAGCAACAGGTGCCACAATCAGGAATATTGTTAGGGCCAGCGACCTCACATCCGGTCCAAATATAAACCTTCCTTGGAGAAAAAATTTCTGCAAGAACAGAGAGCTAATAGTCACAAAGTAAACAAAATTACAATCATTTATCCAATGCATTGTAACAAGCCGAACAAAGCAGCCAACACTAAAGAAGAACTAATTGGGAAACCCAACATAACAAGAATCCTCATCTCTAGTTTCCATAAATTAATCATTTGGATGGGTTCAAGTACGAAATAGCAGTTTTGCAGGAAATAACAGAATCAAACTAGTCTTTATAATTAGTCCAGGAAAGAGAGTTTAAAACTAGAAATACTAGGATCATCCTATCTATTACAAAATTAAATTTCATACTTATTAAATTCTCTAATTTGGCTTCCTCGAATCCCTGCTCCACAATCACTAAAGCCCTAAATCAAGTTGATCTAGTCGCATATCTCATTTTCCATCGTTAATTATACACGAACTCATTTAAATTAGCTCTCAGACTACATGCTCTGTGTCTTTCCCAGCTCAACTCAATAAAATCAACAAAGAACAAAAATGACCTCAGATAAATAGTGGAAAAAATGAAAAAGAAGATTAATTTTAACCAATGAAATGGGTATTTTCACGAAAAACAAGAATCAGCAAGCACAAGCAACTAATATTGAAGATGACACGAGGTTCCTAAAGAGCTTTAAAATGGCAAGTTGAAGCAAAACCTACATTGCTGCCTTTCCAAGTCTGGTAAAGCATGAGGTCGTGGGATCCAGATAACGGATCGGGGCGATTGGGAGGAGGAACCACATACATTTTGGGAAGCGGAAGCAGAAGGGAAACCAAACCCTATATGAAGCAATAAGTGAGGATTAATTGGATGGGGGCAGGTGAAGTGAGGAAAAACAATGGGTATGGGGGCGAGGAGGCATGCGGGGGGAGGAAGAGGGGATTTGTTCGTGGGCGGAGGAGATAGTGATGGTGATTGTGAGTGTGAGGGTTGTAGTAGTAACTTTCTTGACTTTACAGAAGAAAGGGAGCGAGTTAGAGGTAGAGGTGGGGTGGTTGATTGGTTTGGATTGGACTGCACTGGGGTGGCGTGGGTCGGATGAGGAGTTGGTTGTGGACCGTTGTGAATACTAATAATTGACTCATTTCCAATTCCAAGCCACTGAGGCCGAGGAGAATGGTGATGCATTATTTCTTCACATGTTGATATTATCCAACCAAGAAGGGTTCTATGGTGTAGTGGTTAGCACTCTGGACTTTGAATCCAGCGACCTGGGTTCGACTCCCGGTAGGACCTCTTTTTCTCTTATTATGTTTTTTCTTTTAACTTATTTCACCCAATCTACAAATATTTATATAGGCATGCAAAAGTCAGCTGAGATGGTATGGTCTAAGATTGATTAATTAGGATCGTTTATACAACATAGCGTAATATTAATCTATTTATATATGGAGTATTAAATTACAAGAATGAATGAATGAATGAAATGCAGAATCTGAAATCAATCAAACTGTGTGTGTGTGTGTGATGTGATTGTGTTATCACATCTTCCTCTTCCCGGACGACGCCGGAGTGCCGCTGAACAAGCACTCGATTGCCGCCTCCAAATCTTCCGGCTGATGCTTTATGTGCTTCTCCGTCTGCCTCCCCGGCGAGAATATCTGGCTATACCTCGCCAGGAACGATCTGTACGCCGGAACCACCATGTTCGATATCGACACCCTCAGCTCCGACTGCAGCTGCTCGTCCGATATCACCCAATTCGTCTGCGTCTTCCGTATTTCCTCAAACATGTTGTTGAAATTCTTGAACCTCTCCTTCAGAATCGGCTTCACATGCTTGTTGTTCCCCGTCAACCCCTCCGGACTCAGGTACCCCAGCAGTTTCCCCCACGTCTCCCGCTGGTACCCCTTGTGGTACTGCCGGATATCCGACGACATCTTCCGGTACCACGTCTCCCCCAGCAGGCTGTGCAGCTCGCTCGATTTCTTTATCTTCTTCAGCATGTACCGCCCGTTGTTCATCATGAAGATGGAGCTCAGCGATGGGTCCTTGTAGAATTTGGACTTGTCCTCGATGTTTGAACCCAGCAGGTTCATGATCCTTAGTATCTGAGCTTGGAATGGCGACGCCGTAGGATTCTGATCCGATGCTGCAGCTGTATCTTCGATGCTCTGGTGTTCTAGGTAGACCTGCTCCAGCGTCTTCGTGTAGATTGCGGTGTATTCCAGATAATTCATGATGTATGTTGTTAGGGGGTGAACAGCTCCCCCCGGGACTGGGTTCTTGCCATGATCGTTCTTGATGGAGTTCTCCAGCTCGTTCAGGATGGAGATCATGGCCTCCCCCAGGTGAGTTCTGATCATCCACGCCTCGTTTTTCAGCTCCGGCGCCACCCCCTGACTCAGCTGGTTGCCAATGCCGGAAACGACTTCCCTAACGGTCTCGTACACGGTGAGGTACTTGAAGAGTTTGTCGGGCGACCGCCTGGTTAACGCCACCGCCTCCGCGAACTTGAGGATCTGTTTTGCGATGGTGGAGGACAAGCAGCGGAATATGCTGTCGGAGATGGATGGGTGGCCGGCGAAGACGGAGTCGGAGAGCCTGCGCTCGGTTGAAAACTGGATTTTCGCGAGATTTGTGAACCTCATAATCCACAACTCGATGTCTCTCTCGAGAGACTCCCAGGAGCGCTTGTGGATGTCGTCGATGCTGTGTTTCTCCAACCCCAGCTGCACGATGTACTCCTCCAACGCCTCCCTCCTCACCACGATGTAGGCCTGGCAGCACTCCCACTCGTATCCCCCTACGATCATCGCCTTCGATATTCTCGTCAAATCCCTCGTCATCTCCTCCGAGTATCCCAGCACGCTGCTTCCGTCGCCGGCCACCGTCTCCTGATCCGAGCTCGTGCACATCGACACCACAAACTGCTTCAGCTTCGAAGAATCGTTATGCTTGCTACTGTGATCTGCGTCCGCGGTGTGTTGGATCTTGTATTCTTCCAGCATCAGCTTGAATTCTTCCCCCAGATACGACATCGCGCGCTGCAGCACGTTGCCGGCTCGGTTGATCGAGTCGGCGTGCTTGCATTTCGATGATGATTTCAACAGCGACGAAACCCGATCAACGCCGTCCAGAAACCAGGCTGCGTCTTCCTCTTTCAATCGGCTCCATTTCACGGGGCCGTCCTCGCCGGAGTCGTAGGAGTCCATTTTCTCCTCCATGAGGAGTAGGAATTGGTCGATGATGGTGGGCGGCGCCGGCTCATCGTTTAGCGAGGAGATGTATAGGTCGATCTGGTTGAGCAGATCTGGGCGGGCCTCATCGGGCGTCAATAGTGAGGTGTCGGAATCCATGGGTGATGAGAGAATGTGTTTGAGAAAGAGGGTGAAGAGAGAGAAAGAGGGGGAGGTGATGAGGGGGAAGAGGGTGCCGAAAATGGAGGGGAATTATCCATTTGAATAATATTTATTAAAATTAGAATTAGATTAGAGAAGAGAAGAGATGGTGGTTAAGTTTTGATTGGTTGTGCGTAGCGTTACCCCATAATTCACTCCTCACTCGTGCTCCCCACCACCAAGCTTATATGTAAGTATATAACTTAGTTAAGGTGCAGGATCTCTCTTTATATATTCTTTATCTTTCACTATTATTCTTTTTTACTTTTGAGTTTGTGCATAATAATTCATTTCATACTGGTTTTTATTTACAAAGTATAAGAAAAAGTTAGCCCATTGTATGGTTAATTACATAAATGATTGATTAACAATAAAGTTAAATATGGTAGATAGTGTAGGATGTTTTCCTATCTATGATGCAATTGACAAGTTCACTATAGAGTCATGATCAAGTGCTAAAATTAAAGATTTTGTGTTAAATATGAACGAATCTCAATAATTTGATTGATAGTATCAATGATTGAGATTAAAGCATCAAAGATTAAGAAATTAAGCATAATTTTCGCTCGTATTTAATTGCTCTATAAATCATATTTAATTCGATTAAGCATGATTTATAAAGAAAAAAAACATGAAATATAAATAAAAAAATCACAGCCAATGATTTTTTTAGATGAATGGTGTAAATTCATTCATATATAGCACAAATTAATTTTTAGTATGTGATACACTCACTACTAGTACTAATTCTTATTGCTCAATTTATTTTTAAAATAATATTATTTACATAAACATTTATTGATGCAATTAAGATGCATCTTGTTGTGATCATAGACCAAACGACCCAATTTGAAAGCCTATTGGCATGTAAAAATCCACCGGACTACAGGACCGATCGGGTACAATATGAGAAGCATTTTGATAGCAAGCTAGGTACCACGTAAAGATAATAGTTCGTTGAAAAGAGGAAAACCCGAAAGTAAGTTAACTTGCGAGGAGTTACCTCAGTCGAACTGCACAACGGTCGAAAGGGAATCCGAATAAGGGCGCGGCAGCTTCGGAGGCCTCTAATGGTAGAGACATTGCAACAACCCAAAAAGATCGAATAATTATTGTTGGGGCCAGGCCCACGAGCCCAGGCCCAATCGACAAGTCGG
>JAPKLW010000527.1:124981-194240 GCA_026898455.1 Plectranthus barbatus
CATGAAGTTCTAAGGGCCTCATTTTATCGTGAAATCGAACCTCAACAATTATCTCAACAATTCGGACGCATGCTCTGAAAACCCTAGAGCACCTTTAAAATATATAAACAGGCATTTAAAAGCCATAAATATTATACGTTCCCTTGTTGTAATCATTATATTCTCATCTGAGCTATCAATTACACAAAGCCCACATGGAGGTTCGAATAAGTGTTTCAATTTTGTTCCTTATTTACATTACTCAATTTCATGTTGTTTGCTTAGCTGCTCCAGTATTTTGAGGTCTCAATCATAATTTGCCGTGTGTTTGCGTCATTATACTTTGCCTTTTTCTAGTCATATTATCAATTATTGTTGGTTATTTATTGCAATTCCGAATTATTTGAATCTTAAGTTATTGGACCCGTATTAGTATGAACCTCAACACATTTAATCAAAATTATTATATATTCACACTTACCTTTCTCAAAAATAAAACTTATGATTAATAATAATAATAATAATAATAATAATAATAATAATAATAATATGGAGATGAAAAAAGAAAGAAAGGCAAGAAAATAAACCTAGCCATTCAATTTTAATTCAGTCAGAGTCATCTCATTCCCATCCCAAGTCTACTTACTCCTTTCAAGTTTCACCACTACCGCTAGTCATCAATCCTCAACCCAATTTCTATTCTCAAACCCTAATTTTTTTTTTTTTTTTTTTTTTTACAACCACACACCCTCAACCCGGAAATCAGCCCCTAAATTCCACCAGCTATTGCCTAATCCCGTTTTGCGAGTATGAAATTTGAGAATTAACTGTCGAAAGAACTCAATCTCTTTCGCCAGAGACTCCTCGTGTAAAGGTTCGTCTTTTAAGTTATCTTTGCGCATTTCTACCCTTCTTCGGGTTTAATTACCATAATTCTCTTCTGTATACCGTGTTTTATTTTCCTTTCCCTCAAATTAACGATGAAGCAGAGTTGTGCGCCGATTTTCTGTTTTCCTTGAAGGAAATACACTGAATTCTGTTTGCTTTACGACTGTGGCACTTCAAGTTCTAGCAGTTACTTAAATAGAACATTTTTTTGTTACTAAATGTTATTGACATCATTCCGTAGTTTCATCCAAAATTGTTCATTTCTGAGTGTAAATTGACGCTCCCTTTTTTGCTTATCAACCACAAAAGGGTGTTATAAACAACGTTGTTTAGACTTGTATAAAATAGTATGCTTAGGTGGTACCTTTTCTGTTTGAGCATAGAGATGAGAGAAATATTTTGGTATCCACTTATTGTTAATGTTTAGGTAATTAAATTGGTCGTAATGTAATGAAGGAGATCTTATAATTGCACGGAATAATGATGAAACATACTGACATTTGCAGAACTCAGTTGTGTTTACCAGTGAGTGTGTTTTTAGTTCGAGAGATATGATTGTTTCCAAATGCTTTTCCTTCTGAAGTGGGCCTTGCAAGTAGCTTTGAAACTATTTTGCAGGACCGGTCAACTCAAAGTTACATTTGCTATGTAAAAGTGTAATAGCAAACCTCAGCTTTATGCAGTCATAAGATGAATGCATGTTAACTTTTGTATGTGCGTGTTTGCTTGTCATAACATATGCTAGGGACTCACTTATCTGAGGCTTTGAGCAGGATACCATGGGAAGCACTTTTAATCCACAAATTCTGGTTGACAAGCTGTCAAAGCTCAACAGCTCGCAGCAAAGCATTGAGAGTATCCTGCCAGTTTATTCATTACTTGCTAACCGTTTTTTAGATCTGTTGAGAGTTAGTTATAAGCGTTTTGGTTATGATTATATGTTTTGATGTCTTGCTTGCTATAGGAGCTTCTCAAGAAAGTGATACTCGTTGGTATTGTTAATTCACTTCTAAAGTTGATCTTTGTTGTTTATAGAATCTATGTATTTAATGTTGTCAGGGAAAAGTATATACAATACGTGTCATAGAAAGTACCTTTCATGTACTGAATGTTTTGAAGCCTCAGTTTTCCTGTATTTATACCAAAACTAATTATGTCTCCTGGTGAAACTAAATCTTAAGTTATATTCCTAGTGACTGTAATATTATCAATGTAGATTTCCGACTAACTTTTCCTTGACATTATCAAGCTCTATCACATTGGTGCATTTTTCACATGAACAAGGCAAAACAAGTTGTTGAAACATGGGATAGACAATTTCATTGTGCTCCTCGTGAGCAGCGTTTGGCTTTTTTATATCTTGCAAATGACATTCTCCAGAACAGCAGACGAAAGGGTATAGAGTTTGTTGCAGAGTTTTGGAAGGTTCTACCAGATGCTCTTCGTGATGTAATGGAAAATGGAGATGAGAAGGCTGCTCTACGCCTAGTATGTGTATCTCTTTCTTTTTACTTTACACACATAATTGGGGGCAGAAGATACATTGGTTGAGTTGTGAATGTCATTGTTTGTTGATAGTGGACAATGATGATTGTTAATCATGAGAGCGTTACCATAGGATGTTACACTTTGAGAGATGAAGAAAATATGATAGTATTTCATTGAGGAAAATTCAAAATTATTGATATGGTTGTTGATGCTCATGTTCTCTGTTACATGGAAATTACTCTTGTAATTATTGATATGATTGTTCTGAAACTCTATTTGCATTCTTACTTCAGATTGATATATGGGAGGACAGAAAAGTATTTGGTTCAAGAGTCCAAATTCTTAAGGAAGAGTTTGGGAAAAGGCCATTGGACATGGACAATAGAACTCGGAAGCTTGCTGGACCTGTTCTGGTACTTCTTGGAATGATGAATCCTTTCTCAGCTTCTTGGTTTGTGCATTTAATTTTCAACAATGACTTGCTGTTTCCTTTGTAAACCACAGTCGGGTGGTGGGAATCCATTGAACAAATTAGTTTCTGGCTATGAAGCTGTCTATAGCAGTCAGTTGGATGAAGATGCCATTATTAGAAAATGTAGAAATGCCATCAGCTTTGTTGAGAAAGTGGATAAAGATGTTAACGGTGATTTTCAATTAGGTATGGAAGTTTTCATTCTCTTACATTGTTGATATTGTGAGTTGTAAACCCCCTTATTTATTCCATTGCTTTTATGCTAGATAATAGGACACCGTGAATATATAGAGTTTGTTTTGTATGGCATGCACCAGAGCTTGCATACACTTTAGTATGTGCTTCAAACGGCACTCTTTTTGTGCACAGTATGCTGGTAAATGTGGATATGTGAATCTACGTAGATTGACCTGAGGACTATTTTGGATGATGAAATTTATAGACATTACTCTTGCATTTTTCCTCTTCCTTTAAGAAAGAGATAACATGAACTGCATATTTCTTTGAAGTACATGTAAACATGTAGTTATCTGATAATCTTAAGTTGTGCATGGTTTGCTTTTTAAAATGGTTTAACTATGTTGACAATTTGGGCACATCTCTCTGGTAAATATTAAGCAGGCCATATCAACAGTGGTATTGGTGATGAGCTCAGGGAACAGCATGGAATCCTGAGGGACTGCATCAAGCAACTTGCTGTTGTTGAATCTGCTAGAGCTAACCTTGTATCTCTGCTGCAGGAGACTTTGCAGGAGCAGGTATATGTGCATATATATAGCTTGTAAACAGAATGCTTCCATTTTTATTTATTTTTATCTCAATCTTCCATCTAACTTTGAACTGCGCATATTGTTAATAGGCCTATAAGCTGGACCAAGTCCGAGATCAACTGCAGGTATGAATTCTCGACTGTTTATCGTCACGTTAGTGCTGAACGTTCCAGTAGTCATATACTCATAATAATGGAATATATGGATCCTCATCACTGAATCATCTTTAACCAACCGATTCATATTTTGTACGAAAACAGAAGCATTTAGCCTTCTACCAATTCTTGAATTAATACATGTTTAAAAATAAGAAAACTTTTTACATTGTGGGAAACCCTGGAGATGTTTTGCTCAACCGCATTTCATGATGAATGCCGAATTTTTGAGCTGGCTTATTCGAACTTTCCTGGTTGTTTCAGACAGCACAGACGCATTCAGAACAGGCTGGCAGTATTTGTCGGCAGTTTCTTGGCAGCAATGGTGATGGACAAGTTCTTGTTGAGCAGAGTAGAAATGGTAGTCCAGCGTCTCAGGTACCACAGAAATTAATACCTGGAACCGAGGAGCAGACGAGCTCAGTGAGTTACACCCGGCAGGCACCCTTTGCTGTTGAGGAAAATCCAAAATCTGCAGCAGCTGCAATGGCAGCTAAACTTGCAGCATCAACGTCGTCTGCCCAGATGCTGACTCTCGTGCTCTCGTCTCTTGCATCTGAAGGAGTGATTGGCAACTCCATGAAGGAGTCATCCAGTGAATATCCCTCCGAGAAGAGGGCTAAGCTGCTGGAGGACCAACACCACCCTTCTTACGTTCCTCAAGCGTCCCAGCTACCAGCTCCAACCTTGTCAATTTCTGAGCAAAATCAAGCAGACGAACCCCCTCCTCCTCCGCCATCATCTCCGCCTCCTCTGCAGCCAATGCCACCACCTATCCAGACATATCCGGTGCCCCAATACATGCAAACCGCGATGCCTATGCTCAGTGGATCATACACCTATAGCCCAAGCCTGCAATCACCAGCCGTAGCCTCACCGGGGCTTCCAGCAGCAGGGACATATGCTCCTCCCTCAAATGCTTATCAAAGTTACCAAGCAGAAGGTGGTTTCTACGGCCAACCGTCGTCGTTACCAATGGCCCCGATGAGCCGACAGTAGAATTACCATGGCGGCGGTATTTAAGAAAACTTAGCTAAGCTTCCTCTCCGATTAAATTGGGATTTACGTAATTTGCAAATTGTAGTTAGGTGTTTGTAACTTTAATTATTTTCTCCAAAATTATTAGATTTTAATGGAGTTTATGTTACCTACCTACATATTAATGATGTGAAAATCAATTTATGGGGGCGTGTGTTTGATTCAGTGGAGTATGATTTTAAGAAGAGGAAGAATCCGACATTCAAGACTTGATGGGTGCAGTAGTGTTGCCTTTTGGTGTATGTATATGTATATTAAGCAAGTGAAAGGAAAAACGAATAAGAAACAAGTGGAATTAATAGATCATGAATAATATAAACCAAACGTTATCATGTAGTAGAAGGTGTGCAGGTGTTCTCTAATTAAAATACATCTTGCAAGCAATAGGCAAATATGAATTATGATACGATGTTAGGGATTAGGGAATTAGTTTAGTTTAACTTATGAATTAGGGTGGGATAATTTATTTTAGGAGTATTATCAATTTATGATTCCAAAGATAATTTAATTATCGGAAGACTAATTCTCAATTTAGGACTTGAAGATAGTTTAATTATTGATTCAGAACTCAAAATTAGATTCTCAATCTTGGACCTCAATATTAGATTCTGGATTACGAATTGTTTGATTTTTCGGATTCTAAATTGAGAAATCATCTTTCAAAAATCTTAAATCGATAATTTTCTTTTATTTTAATTTACATAACCATATTCCATATTTGGACCTTAATTATTTGGGTTGGGTTGTCGGCCCACTTAAGCCCGTTAAAATCGTCCATTTGAGCCGTATAAACCCTAGCCCCACACACACTCTCATCCTTTAAATTTATATAAGTTAGGGTTTCGCAGCTAAGGACTCCTTCTCCGTTCACGCAGCAGGAGAGAAATGGTAGGAAAAAGAAAAAATAATCAATTCTCTCTTCTCTCTTCCGTTAATCTCTTTCTAATGTATTCTTAATCTCAGGCTCCAAAGAAGGGTGCAAAGCTTCCCGTAGCCGCCAAGAAGAAGGTTGAGAAGGTTATCAATCCTCTTTTCGAAAAGAGGCCGAAGCAATTCGGAATTGGAGGAGCCCTTCCACCCAAAAAAGATCTTCACAGATTTGTAAGATGGCCGCAGGTGGTGCGCATTCAGCGCAAAAAGATGATATTGAAGCAGCGGTTGAAGGTGCCGCCGCCAATTCACCAGTTCTCCAAAACTCTGGATAAGAATCTGGGTAACTATCTGTTAATAATTTTGTTTGTACTTTACCTATTTCGGATATTTGGCTACGTAACGTTTTTGAAGTCATTTGGAAATGGATTTAATTAATTTAGTTTGTTACTGCTACTGACTATGTTTGAGTTTGCCTTTTGAAATTGCCTTGTTCTATACAATGATTTGAAGTGGATTTAATTCGTTTAATTTGTTTGTGCTACCGACTATTATTTTGGTTTGCTTTTTGCAAATTGCCTTGCTCTGTATAATGATATTCATCCTCATTTTATTATTGTTATATGCGTTGTAAATGTATGTTCCTAATGACTATAGATGCTGATAATTTCGTTTCCATCATTATCTGTTATAGTAATTTCTATATAACATCAATTTGATTTTTATTGAGTTTGTCATAAAAGTTGGATTACATTTGTTTTCTCTAATTTCGTCATTGGATTTGGTTTTATTTTACATAATCTACAAGCCGATAGTTTTGGTGAGGAAGATTAAAGTTAGTGGAAAAGTATCTCATTAAGTTTTGTTTGGGTTTTTTTTTTCCTATTTGATTGGTGTTTGAAATTTCCATTTGTTAATCTAGATGCACGGTCTTAATTGTTTTGTGTTTCAACTTTGCAACTTAAACAATATAGTGAAAGATGTTATTTGAGAATCTATGAACATGCAACATATAAAATTATACAGCTTAGATTTTTATTCATACTGTTCTTTTCTGTAGTGAATAGATGATCATTATATATTATTATTCTGTATGTAGCCACTAGCCTCTTCAAGATGCTTCTCAAGTATAGGCCTGAGGATAAGGCACAAAAGAAAGAGAGACTTTTGAAGAGAGCTCAGGCTGAAGCTGAAGGGAAAACCCCAGAGACAAAGAAGCCAATTGTGGTCAAATATGGTCTGAACCATGTGACGTATTTGATTGAACAGGTTTCATATATTTTATATTATATTATTTCAACTTTTTGTTATGAAACCGGTATGATGTGTACAGTAACTTTGACAATTCTTAATTTGCAGAACAAGGCCCAGCTAGTGGTGATTGCCCACGATGTTGATCCTATTGAGCTGGTTGTTTGGCTTCCTGCATTGTGTAGGAAGATGGAAATTCCATATTGTATTGTGAAGGGCAAAGCTAGATTAGGAAGTGTGAGTTGCTTTTCAACTACATTTTTTGGGTAGCATTCTCTTGACTTTATCCATGTTGGTGTTTTAATGCTCTGTTTTGTTGTGCAGATTGTCCACAAAAAGACTGCCTCAGTTCTATGTTTGACCTCAGTTAAGAATGAGGACAAGATGGAATTTAGTAAAATCTTGGAAGCTATCAAGGTATGCTTCCTTCCATAATAAAATAAATTCTTAATTATTAAATAAATTGGTATATATATAAAGTCTGCTTATTTTCAGGCCAATTTCAATGACAAATACGATGAGACGAGGAAAAAGTGGGGAGGTGGTGTAATGGGATCGAAATCTCAGGCTAAGACCAAGGCTAAGGAGAGGGTTCTTGCGAAAGAAGCTGCACAGAGAATGACTTGATTTGATCTTGTCATTGTGCTTGTCTTGTCTGTTAACTCTTGATAAACATGAATTTTGTTTTAATTTCAACTTCGATTTTTGGTTTCAAGTATTTATGTTTTAGGTGATGTTTTGGTCGTCGGAATTCAAATCAAAGGTTGTTCATTTTCACTTCATATCTGTTGCTGTTTTTCATTTATTTGAGAATCAATTTCATTTCAGAAATAATTTTCTTTTCTTTTCATTTTGAAACAGTGAATCGAATATTCTCTATTAACGTTCATGATGCCAAATCGATTGCCCACTAACATGAAGGAGGCGTGATGTATTTTTTTTTGCATAAAATGTGCAAAGCAAGTGCTGAAATTATTTCTGGTAGTCAACTGTAACAGCAGCACTTGTGGAAATGGAAGCGAAGTTCAACAACATGCACAACAAGCCATGTTATGCTTCGATTCTAATCACATTTATTCCCTCACATCTACATACAGTAACAATAGTTTGCTGTTTCAGAACTATATATATACACGCTGTATGCTTGCATTCCTTCCACACCTCACCTCACCTCAGACTGAGTTGAGTGCCTTCATTTCATGCATTGCTCACCCTCTCTCCTTTCCTTTCCTTTCCTCTCCTCTCCTGAAGTATTTACAGTATGATATGATATTTCAATCAAGGAAGGAGGAAAAGGTTCTGGATGTGAAGAAGCCAAAAAGGAAGCGGACAGTGGTGTCTTGGGGGGGTGGGGTTGGTTTGGGGGAATCCCATTTCACGTGCAGAATGCCTTCACCAATCTGTCCGCAGATGGAGTCTACTGTCTTAGCCTCCACGGGGCTTCCCGACACATCCGTCACATAGAAGCTATCCCGAGCTTTCCCGCCTCTCGTTGAGATCTCTGCTCTCTTTATCGACAGACTGTTCTCCCTAAACACCCTCGTGATCTCCGACAGAAGTCCTACTCTGTCTTCTGCACACACTTCCAACTCCACACCACCCTGAAAATGAAATGAAAACAACAAACACATTCACATTCAGACAAACTCACTCATTATTTGATGATCGAGTATCTTCTTCAAAATAAATTACTACCCACCTCTGTGCCCCGCCTCTCAATTGCTGCTTCTAAACACTGCATCACTCGATCTCGTTCAGCTTCCGAACTAATAGGAACCCCATCTACATGCCGAATATAGTATTCCTAATTCACCAAGATATGATTTATCATTTTCTGCTTGCATATGTTGCTCTCAAGAAAAAAGTTATAAACTTGAGAAAGCTCATTCTCAGAAACACCACAAAAAATTGTACCTGATATGCTTCCATTCTTCCTGTGTGGACTACCCCATGAAAGATAACGTACTGCATGTCGGTTAGAGTGCAGATAGTATCAAACAGCAGCTTGGGTCGATCTTTTGATCTCATGGTAATCACTGTATAATCTTTTTCAGCACAATCTGTTATATTTACATTAGGTTTCGAGTTCTTGGCGTGGACTTTCCCACCCACCAACGTGTCCACTTTCTCATAGTCTCGATCAGCAAACATAATCTGGTGTAACCTTCTTTGCCTGTGGGTGACTCCTGGCGGTGAAAGTGTCATTCTTGCAGATTTTATATCATTATTTCCCCTAAGGACATTGCATAGGAGCTCCTTTATTGTTGCAAGACGCTTTGGGTCTTCAATTGCACAACCCGTGGTATGATCAGTGACAAGAACCACAGCTGCAGCTCTCTCATTGTGTGTCCATATCTCAGCATTCACCACATTGCACTGAAGATCAGTTAGGACAGCACAGACTTCGGATAATAAACCAGGCCTGTCTCTTCCTGTTAGCTCAATGCATGTATGCTCTTCAGAAGGCACTAATCCAACCAGTCCTTTCAAAGATGGTTCAACAAAACCATCATTGCTTTCAAGTCTCTGCAGATAGTTAAGTGGCAATGAGAAATTGCTAAAACCAATGGCAGAAAACCCAGAGAGCAATATGATGATAGAGAGAGGTTTATGCAATTTGGAATTAATCTACGTACTTCACCAAGCGCCAACACAAATATAAATTTTACAAAGAGAACATCTAGCTAAGTGGTTTAATCATCACTTATCCACTTAGTTTAATGCATATATTCACCATGTGAGAATCTAGGCATCCTTGATTGTAGAGAATGACATGATAAATATGTTACCACATTGTTTAAAGAATATTAAATAGAAAGTCCAATCCCTTGGTTCACATAAAAAAATACCACAAAGTATGGGGCAAAAAAATTTCAAGGGAGATTTATATTTATACCTCTTGGATGTATCTGATGAGCTCTTGATCTCTAATTTTGTTTCCATCTCGATCAATCACGTTGAAAACTGTACCAGATTGGAATATATCGATATGATATATAGATATATTTTTTGTTTCGAGTGCGCACAACATATCCAAACTTCCCTGTATCAGTATTAGCATAAGGCTTTTGTTTGGCCAGAAATAGAGAGGCTTACCATCCATGAACCATCCACCATCAGACGAAATGTAAGCTTTCTTAATCACAAGATCCAAGTCAGTCAGGATTTGGACCACCTGAAGGAGGATTCCATGCTTATTGACACTGTCAACCTAAACAGAATAAATGGAGAAAGTGATGCGCATTCTGAGAGAAGAGGAGGTGAGGTTACTATATATAATGCAAATAAACATTATCGGTACCAAAGCCAAAGATGTCCTCAATATGTGAGGGACGAGGAACAAACCTGTATTATAGTTGCATCATCACAAGCATCATTGTCAATCACAACCCTGAAACGATAACCAAATCACCCGGTGAGGACACAGATTCCACGACGATATACAAGCGTAATTCGAAAGCTGCAGAAATAACAACGTAAACGCGACAACGAAAACGGTATGTATACAAATATGAGATCGAAACAGACACATTGTTTGATGGCAGGGAAATCCTCGATGATAGAAATATTGACGGTATGAGCAATCAAATTGGTCCTAGGTATATGAGTCATTATACCCTAAAAATAAAGTGAATTGAGGGAGAGGATTGAAAAATGGGAAGAATAATAGATGAAAAGAAAAAGAAGAAGAAACCTGGGGGGATTGATCCGGCGAAGAAGCTTGGCAAACTCATCATCCATAGCCATAGCCATTGGATAGAAGAAAATGGTGGTATTTGGAGGAAAAGGGAAGATAAGGAATAGGAAAAGGGAAGTGCGCATGCGCTGTAAAACAGAGTCTCCTCCAATATCTGAGGAGGATCAATATTTCTTTCTTTGGAGATAATAATAATAATAATATACTCCTTATAAGAGAGAGAGAGAGAGAGAGAGAGACAAGTTGTGTGAATTGTGTTTGGTGTAGGCAAAAAGGCGGCCCTTGAGTTGGCTCAAGGAGCCACTTACTTACTTAAGCGTTGTGGTGGATACAAACTTATTATAAATTAATAATAATAATAATAATAATAGTAATATGACCCCTATCATATCAATGATCTTGTGGTAGAATTAGAATTAGAATACAAATAGCAGGTGGCGTGGTGACGTGGATGTGAATTAAAATTGAGAATTTATTTGATAAATACCCTCGAAATGTTTGTTTTGGGGAATACAATCTGAATCAATTAATTGAGTAATAAGATTCTGAAATGATAAGAAGAGAATTTGGAATTTTGGATATCAATTCAAAGGCCCATTTTAATTAACTTTTTATGGAGAGAAGATATTTGTGTTGTGTTGGTACTTTAAGGACAAGCAAGCAAGACATATGATATAATATTAGTAATGTAATAGAATTAGTAAGTAGTGGAGATGACATTTATTGAAGATACAGTCTTTCATATTGCATTTACATTCACACCTCAACTCAAAGAATAAAGATACTCCATATTGTAAATTGTAATGTATTGAACTGAATTGAATTGAATTAAAGGAAGTGAGGGTTCACAATCACATTTACACATGATATTGATATCCCAACTACTACTAGTTTCTGTATTACTACTATTTACTACACAACCAACTTTCATCCCAATTTTCAATTCAACCATATATATATAGGGGATGGGTTACATGAAAACCCCCTTAGTGAAGAAACTAAGAAGTTAATCTTAGCCACTCATTCATTTTAATCTTAGTAACAATGAATCCCAGGCAGAAGTCAGAAGTAGTAGTAGTAGTAGTAGTAGTAGTAGGAATGAGGGAATGATATCATCAAGTCTAATAACAAAGCTAAGCTGAGCTGTGGGATGATGAAATAGAAATAGAAATAGAAATGGAAATGGAGATGGAACAGCCAGTGGCACTAGGAAAAAAACAAGGGGGGAACTACAACTATACTACACCACCACCACCACCACCACCAAAAACATCAACTTATATCATCACTTCATAATATAATCATTCAACCTCAATCAATGCTGCTTCTTCTATCTGGACTGGACACAAAGTGAACCAACCAACATAGGATCCAATCCATCAACAAAATAAAACAAAAGAAGCACCACAAACTCATACTAGAGTAACTCAACCCAACCGCACCTCTATCTTTCTCAAAACTCCATATCTATCAATCTTCTTCTTCTTCATATTTATACACTAATTCAGAAAAACATAAAGAAAAAAAAAAAAATAACACAGCAGCATCCCCCCTGTTTACTAGTATTAATGTTGTTTCAATCTCCCAACTCTTCTTCTTGAGACAAACTATTGTCCTGATTCTTGAGAATCATCATCCTTGGATGACAACGGCTGCTGATGATTTTGATTTTGATTTTGATGGTGGTGCACCGCCGGTGCCATATGCTGATACATCTGCCCGAATGCCTGCGGATTCAGCACCCCAATATTCCCATCTTGTGATAGTCCAAGCTCCAGTCCAGGCAGCTGCGGACCACCACCACCACCACTCAAAATTGATGTAAAACTCATGTTCCCTCCTCCGCCCAGCTCAAAACCACCAAACCCCATTTTTTGCAGGTAACTGGGATTCTCAGCCGCTATTGACGTCTGGAACCCGAACCCAGTAGGGGGCCACAATCCTGGTCTCCCCAAATTCCCACCAATCATAGGCCAGGGGTTCCGCCCCCCACCCATGGTAACACCTAAATCATCGATCTTTTGATGAAGCCCCGACGAAATTGAGGCGCCCTGCTGAGAAATCGAGCCGCCGGCAGCTGCTAGCGCGGAGGCGGGGATGGTGCCGCTCCCCGTGGCGGCGACGATCGACGGCTCTGCCTGCTGCAGCAGCCACTGGATGGTCTCTCCGTCGGACTTGTGCCCTAATTCTCGGGTTAATTGAAATATTCGGGCGGCGCAGAGCGCCGGCATCCGAATCCTCCGGCCGCGGCCTTCCACTTTGGTGTGGCGGTCCTTGTTGGAGCTTCTCTTGGGAGCCAGAGCCAGTTTCTTGGAATCATCTTTCTCCGCAACTACAATCTGGAAATCTTTGATTTCTGCTGCTTTGATTTCTCCCGCGTTGTGATTTGGTATCTCCTGCGGCTGTTTTGAGCTCTTGGGATCCATAAAGAAACGGATTTTCCTCCCCACCTTGTTCCTGGTAGCAGTAGAATATGGTTCGGGATTCAAGGCTCGAGCATCGTGTTCTTGAAAATTTGTGTGTGTGTGTGTGTGTGAAGAGTTGATTGATTGAAGAAGGAGGGATGACTTGAAGGAGAAAATAGGAAAAATATAAGAGAGATGAGTTTTTTTTTTTTTTTTTTTTTTGGAGTACTGTTAAGTGTAATGGTGGTTCACTGGTTTGATCGATTCAAGATATATGTTTTTTTTTTTAAAAAAAAATTTATAATTTTTTGAAATTATACTTTTTAAGGGGGGTAAAAGAGGAAGGAATGTGAAGGAAAAAAGGTGAAAAAGTTGAAATCCCAAGGCAGAAAATGGCATCTTTGTCTAAAAAAAATTGGATCCTGCAGCTATTTATTTTAGTGTGTGTGTGTGTTCCACTTTTGCACTGTTCAGGGGTTTGACTCTTGACTTGTTCTTTTGATTTCAGACAATATTTCCTCTTTCACATAATATTTTTACCACCAAGAAAAGAAAAAAAACACATGACACCAATCTGTCTGAAACCCAACGGAATCTTACGATTTTAATATTTTTTTTCATAATATATAGTGCAAGTGTTGATAAAGCTTCACCAGGAGTGGAACAAAAACCCACCACTACAAGTTCCTAAGAACTACTCCTATCTTAATTTGTAGCTTTATTACAATTTACTACCAACGGAAATGATTAATCTTGATGCAACACACGCAAGCATACATATATATATAGAGAGAGAGAGACAGAGTTAGAGAAAAACACCTGGTAAGAAATGATTGGGAATGTGGTGTTTACTTAAGACTCACCCTATCTAGCTAGGCCTAGGCCCATCTATCTATCTAATGAGCAAAAAGTGAAAGGAGAAGGGATAATGTTAAAGAATTTAAAGACCAAAGTAAGTATGGCATTGGTATAATAACAATGGAGCAATATATTTCAAGTAAATAATAATGAAGTCCAAAATACAAGAATGTGAATGTGTTATCTTCTCATTCATGATTCGTCAACCTAGTATTGACATTGTGGGTCATCATCACATCTCCCATCTATGTTGGAATTGGAAGTTGCATTTATCTATACACAATTTTAATTACAGTATAACACTCTTCAATCACTAATTAATTCCCTATCTTGTAAACCCATAATATATTATCTTTTTAGGACATATAGTTATCAGTTCATAATTTCAATTTTTTTTCAAAATCTTGAAATATATTATTAGCTATTTTGTGCATGCGATGTTATTTAGAAATACAAGAATTTAAATATACACTTAATAATTTTAACTAGCAAAATTTTTAAGTACAGTTCAACCTATAGCAACTCTTATAAAAACATTCAGAATATAGCAAAAGTGCTTTGACCAAGGTTTGAATGGAGTTGAAATTTCAATTATACCCTCATATGTATTTCTTTTATATTTATCTTAATTTAATTCCATTTACACAAAATGAAATTCCGTCTACACGATTAATTAAAATTCCCAAAAATTCGCATAAATAATTTTGGTATCAGAGCCATATGACACATTTTAATGACATTACTAAGAGAAGAAATTTTGAAAATTCAAAATAATATAAAATTAATAAAAGAATTAATAAAATTTCATAAAATAGAAAATGAAATATACGAAGTATTTCAACTAGAAATTTTATTAGAAAAACTAGAAAAACAACTCAGAATTTTAATAACTACATGACAGAAGGGAATTCAAAAGTATCTAATTTAATATTAACATTAATAGAAACAATTAAAGAAAATCAAAAAGAATTATTAGATTCAATAAATCGAATAAATAAAATAAAATTACGAAAATATAAATACCAAGATTTAATAAATTTCCTAAAAGAACAAGGAGAATTAGATAATGAAGAAATATCATCAGGAAAAGAAAAATGTCTTGAATGTAAAGAGGCATTAGAATTAATACAAGAATTAGTAACAAAAAGGACAACTAGAAAATTAATAAAAAATGAACCTATAAATGAACCTATAAATATAACACATAAATGAATACCACCAATTCGAAGATAAACGAAATAGAAAAATTATCAAAATTAATAGACAAATTACAAATACATGATTTAAATGTTGCAAGAATAGATGAAGAAGATGCTCAAGGTATCATATATGGAATAGATAGTGATGATGAAAATCCAACATTAAATATGGAAGAAGATGAAGAAGAAAAACGTAAAAAAGAAGATTATATTAAGCGACAAGAAAATGCTTCTACAAGTAATGAAACACGACCAAATAAATATGAAAAAAGCTTTATTGATTATATGTATAAAAATGATTATACATATACAAAAGGAAAATACAAAAAGAATATTCCACCATCATATATTCAAAAAGAAAGAAGTATAAGTAGTGGAGTATTAAACATAGATTGTGCATCAAATGCATCAAGTTTAATTATGTTATGGATAAATCAATTCCAAATGATAGTCCAAACTGATGATGATACAATTAGCAATTTACCACTAGAAGATTTTTTAACATATATAATGTATAAAGCTACAGGACAATTATCAGACTGGTTACAAACAACGTCATATAATTATAACAACTATGCTAAAACAGATACATCAAAGGAAGCTAAATTTGACCTTCTAAAACAATTAGCCAAAGAAATATTTGCAGAATTTTTTGGGGACGAATCAGAAACGACACGAGAATTTGAAAAACCACATATTATAAAAATACTAAGTAATATGGCTCTCTGTGACCCATGTTTTACAGAAAATTTCTTTTGCCAAATAAGAAAATATTATTATAGAACACCATATAGAACTGGTCTATTAGATATAGTAAAAAGTAAACTACCACCAGCAATGTTACGATATATAAATATACAATTAACAAACCCAACAAAAACTAAAACAACAGAAACATTAGGATTAATAGAAAAATATGCATTAGAATATAGAGATGATTTGTGTATGAGAAAAACTGAAGAAAAATATTTTGAAAAAATAAATATACGATGTTGTAAACAACTTGAAACAATTCCACATCAATATGGATGTAAACCAGAAAGAAAGAGAAGATATAAAAAACAATATTATCCTCGATATAAAAAATATAGAACATTTAAAAAACCATGGAAACAAAAATATCAGAGGAAGTATAGAAAATATGATAAATACGATAATAAAAATACAATAAATAAGAAAAATTCGAAAGAAAAAAAGACATGTAGATGCTGGAAATGTCAAGAATTTGGTCATTATGCTAATGAATGTCCAAAGAAAAACTTATATAAAGAAAATATTAAACAATTACTATGAATATTTTTGAAAAAGGAGAAAGCTCGAGGCAAGATCAAGACGATAAAGAAGATATAAAAGAACTAATAAGAGCATAATCAATTGGAGAATACTTGTCTGATATAATATTCGATAAGAAAATACTCCCTCTGTCCCGCCAGATTAGTCCATATTTCCATTTTCGTCTGTCCCACCAGATTAGTCCACTTTCCTAAAATGGAAAAAAATCTCCTTACATCAATAAAATATTAATTCCACTACACTCACAAACATTGGTTTCTGTGCCGAAACCAAATTGGACTAATCTAATGGGACGGAGGGAGTAATAAATAAAGTACGAAAAAAGGGAGAATTAACACTTAACTCCAAAGAAAGTATAGAAATTCCAACTTTTAATAAAAGAATATCAAGCATACTAAATCGAGAAAATATAGTATACTGTGGATTAATGAGTGGAGAATCATTAGTATACATGAATCAAGCAAATTTTGAATTCCAAGCATACATAATGAATAAAGAAAAAATAAAAGAAAAAATAGAAAAAATACCTAAAAAAGATCAGAAGATATTAGGATACATTCATATTGGAATAATACAAATAATAGTAAAATCTACTTATTTCACAGCAATAGACACACCCGTACAATTACAAATTGTTGACAATAGAATTTTGAATGAAAAAGATAAAATTATAGGAGAAATAGATGGCAATCTAGGTTTTGACATCATTAAATTCAATGTTGCATTACAATATGGAATTCCTTTCCAAACACAAACCTTTAGTGATGCAATTGGAGTCCGATGTAATTTTCTTAAAAAAGATTTAATGAAATCCTTAGACATACCATTTACTGTAAGTTACAAAGTATCTTATGCATTAACTAACAGTAATTTAAGTATAATTTTCCAACATAGAGATAGAATATATACAGATGAATTATTAAGTACTACAAGTACTATAATAAGAAAAAATGATAGCCTACAAAAATTCATTCAACGAAGCTCATCTCAAAGAATTCAAAATAATACACCAATCTTAAAAATAGAACAACCAAGAGCTAGTACAAGCAATATAAACCAAAATAAATGGCCTGAACCACTAAAAAGACAAACATTACATTCAGATAATCAAATTACACAACTAAATAAACAAATACAAGAATTAAAAACAGTAGTTGCAGAAATAAATGATAAAATATAATGTTATTAAATTATGCCTAGTTCCACTTTTATATCAATAAAAATAGATGATGAAAGGAACATATATCTTCCTTATCTGATGAATTGATGCAACAAAATTACGAAAAGAATATCTTGAAGCTCATACTGCTTATAGCTGTCTAGTAAGAAATTTTACACTTGTTGATAAAGAAAATATACAGGAAATTAGACAACTTAGTTCTGACATAGAAATATTAGAATCTAAAATTAAAGAATTACACCAACAATTAGAAGAAATTAGATTAAAAATTAGAATTAGAAATGTGTATTAGAAATAAAAGATATGGAAATATTAGAAATAAAAATAATTATAATTGAAATAAATAAAAGAGAAATAATTGAAGGGTATTTATGGAAGAAAAATTGATGAAAAGGTGTTTTTACTATTTTTTGGAGTATTTCATAAGGGTCGTTATTTACTAAAGTATATTTAACCTAATTGCTATAATAAATTTTTGCTCTTAAATATAGGGGATCATGCAGACAAATAATTTAAAATAATTCATATTCAGAAAAAGATAAAATGGGTAGTTCCAATGATTGAACAACCCTACCACCAACTCTTGAGTTAAATAATTTCATAGAGTGTAGTGTAGTGCCAATTTCAATTGTTTTAAAAGTAGAAAAAGGCTAATTATGTCTCTCGTTGATGGGGGGAATCACATTAATCCACGCCAACAATCATGGCTATCAACTAAAGCTGGAGATCTAAGGAGACAATTGCAACTACTATAATATTAATCTCAGAAAATTGTGCATTTTAATATCTAAAATAAATATATATTACTATCATATTATTATTATAAGATCAACATAAAAATAAAAGTAAATAAAATACAACATTCAAATGTGTGCAAATGAAATAGATAATAAGTGTGTAGAGAGATTTAAAAGAAGGCAAGTAAGATTGTAAATTAAACTAAAATAATTGAGTAATTCAAAGTATGAGATTTAATTAATCGGATCTAATATTCTGGTATGATATAAAAATTAGATAATTTAATAATAAATTATTAATAAATATATAAATAATATATATGCCTGGAGCAAGAGAATTATTAAATATTCAGATTGGGAAATAATTACAGAAAATAGAGGCAGTTTGTAGTTACCAACTTGCCATATATCTCTCAAAGAATTTCAGGTAGATTTTGTTTGTAGCCATTTATGTATTCTTCTATAACAATGAACTTGCATTGCATATGATTTCCACAAATAAGATATAGCTGAAATCCAAGCGAGATAGATGATAACTACAAAATTTGTTACTAGTAGCTTATGGAGTATAAGATATGATTGATATGTCTTGTCCGAATAAAAGATCAATTTAATATTAATTAATTTAGTAATAATAATAATAATGAGGCTGATGTGTAGATGATTGAATTGAATTGCGTGTGATGTGCCCCCCATATTGGTGACGTAAAATCCCTCCAATTATTAGCAGTTAAATATTCAACATTAGCTGAACCATTGATAAAGAAGTTAAGGCAATATCAAATGTCATATATCCACTTAAAATCATGATCAGACGAATTCAGTAATTAAATATTAATTAGGTTTTTCAATAACCATATCATCCATTTCAGTGCCTGTTATCCGCTTAATTTCTTCAATGCTCTTTGTAAAATTGGATTGGGCAGCAGCATCAAAAATATTGTCAAATTAATTTTCTCAATCGGAAAGATTGGATAAGACGAGATTGTGCACAATCGACAAAACTATATAAAATATTTTTTATTGGTGAGGATAAAAGAAAAAGTTCCAAAAAAAAAAAAAAAAAAAAAAAGAGAAAAGAAAAGAAAAGAAAAAGAAGAAAGAAGCAAAATAAATAAATAAAGGAACCTAATTTAATTATCATTCGTCAAATGTTGAACAAAAGCACAAATAATAAACTTCATTCATATAAATACATGTACCTACGCACAGGTGTATTTGTAGCATCAGCATCAAAATCAACATCAACAAGAGATTCATTCTCTCATCAGATAAATTACCAGCAGCATTTTTACTGCCAAACAACTTCACATTCCCAACCCTAACAAAAGTAGATAATATAAATTCAGAGATGATACAGGAAAAAGAAGAACCACCAACATATCTATCTTTCAATCTCAAAGAGATAACAGTGACATGCTTGTTTGCCACAACATATTCCATTGCTTTATTCATCAAAACAAAATAGCCCAAGTACAAAGACAGTAGACTTGTCATCGTCATAATGCAACAAAGGTGGTTCACATATCAAACACAACATTCCAAACATTTTCACTCCACTCCTTTAAGTTAACTGCACTCACCTCATTTTCATGCATACCTTCAATAATTACTTCAAATATCCCAACTAATTTGTCTAACTTTTGTCCTACATATCTACTTATAGTAAGTGCAGTTATTCTAATTTCTAAGAAAGCACCCAGGTTAAATTACTTCAAAAAAAAAGAAGATAAATCGATCACTTACATGATGCAATGCAAAAAAGATAGGCTTTGGTTCTATCCACCAGCGTCATTTACAGGGATGGGACCAGAGAGTACACAAGCATATTGTGTGTTTTACATGTAACATATTTTATGTTCATGAAACTAACGGTCCAAAACAAAAAACGACTTACTTGTTCAGCCACTTCCAGAAGGCTTAAAGTACATACAGATGGGTGGATCAACCTTGAAGATGGAAAGAATGGCAGATGGAATTGTCCATATCCCGTCACCACAGATCAAACCAGAGGCAACAGCACCGGCATAATCTTCAGCATCCTTTCTATTTATGCGTTCCCATACAAACAATATCACAGTACCAATAAACATGTCAATCGCAAAGTAAGCTCCAATGTAAAATGGCACAGCCATTGCCATCGGGATGGGAATATATTGGGAAACCTTCTTGGGGGTTACATCTCTCACAAGGTTTATAGACAATGCAGCGACAAAGAAGCCAATGCAAATGGCTAGACAATGCTGAGGAAGTGAAGAGAAGCCCTCAACCCCCAAAATTGCCATTTCTCGGTAAATAATAGCATATGGTGCTTTGTACGGACTATCAGGTGATCCAATATCAAAGGCAGTCCAATACAACCAAAATGTGAGGGGTGCAATCACACAGCCCATGGCTGTTCCAATTACTTGGCTCACAAACATAGACTTGGCAGATGACAGCGTAAGGTAACCAGTTTTAAAATCTTGCATTAAATCAGCAGCTGTGGAGACAATGGACATCATAACCCCACAAGCTGCCAAACCAGCCAAAACACCACCATTGCTTCCCACAATTGCAGCAATAATGAAAAGGCCAACTTTTCCATATGTAGAAGCCAGGCTCCAGTCAGTTAGACCACAGCCATATGAGTTGCAGAAAGCAAGGGCTGGGGCAATTATGTACGAACAAAGGACTAAATACCACTTGAGAGGAGGAAAGATCAGTGGCATTGTCGCCATAGATATTGCCACCAAGCAAACATATCCAGAAGCAGCAAACCAGAAAGGTATTCTGTCTCGGAGGAAAACTTCATCACGTTTCTTTTCTTCCATCAGTAACTTGGAAGTGTGGCCATCTGCCAATATATTGAAGTAGAAGAGACAAATTAAGAGGATGGATCATGGAACATCGATATTTTTACTTAAATTGTGGACTAAAAAGACCATTACCATGAAACCAACTGATCTGAATAAGAGATATTCATAGCAATAAGAGTAATCTAAAATACTTTTCGTTTCCCTTCCTTTCCAATTTAACTGTATTTTTTACTTCAAAGAAGACTGGAGCTATGAGAAGTTAAGAGTTAAAAGGACAGGAAATGTTTGTTTAGTGAAACTTGAATGTATTTGTGCCATATATATATATATATATATTAGCCACCAGCTCTGGAGAGTAGCATTTGAAAGGAAGCAAAAGATCAAACATAGAACTCAAGTACATCAATAAACAGCATAAACGAGTTGCAAGATCAAATATCGAAAAATAACTCTACCTGTAACTTTCGTGATGGTTGGAAGATTTGTACGTTTGCTCGCTATCTCCTTTAATGTAATGGTTATGATTTTAATCAAATTGTAAACCCCATCTCCAAGAATAATAGAAATGGCTACAAAAACCTGTTCACAAGAAATGGTAATATAGGAATGATCCTAAATTCATGTGGAAAAAGCCTCATGGTTAAGAAGTAAGTTGAAAGAGCGGACATAGGTTTTATTAGCTAAGAGCCTAAGATTATTCAATTGTGGAGGATGGACTAAAACTGAAATAATGAACTTATGAAAGAAACAAAATTTTTTGTCACTTGAAACATATAAAATTGGGTACAAGAACCTACCCACAAAAAACACAATACAATAATATGTACAAAAAATAAGCAAATAATTAAATCAAAGCACACAATAGAGGCAGTGAACTTACTCCCCCTGTTTTCAGAAAAGAAAAGAGCATCATTGTTGCAACTCAAAACAATGGCTATAACTTCTGCCTTTGTTTCTACTTGGGGACACAAAAGAGAGAGAGAGAATCTTGTACAAACATTTCAAAATATAGTTGCCATCATGCTGCAATAAGTGTCGCCCCCATCTTTTAGCTAGCTACCCCAAGCATCCAATCATGCCCACACCGTATGCAATATACAGTGGTGATATGAATGTATCAGATACGATTAGTGGCTAGGAGTCTTCTATTTGTTACAATATTTCATACTGTTAGTAATAGTTTAGGATTTATGCCATTAATTAGGCTTGTTTGGGCAGACCTTCATCTGAGGATCTCGTCGGAGATATTTCCTTTTGATCAATTCAAATTTCATTTCTTATTTCATATAATTATTCCGGGGCCTTTCACTCTAACAAATGGATTGGCATTTAATGGTGCAACCAGCTGCAAAGACCAAGCCATTCAGCTCAAATTTAATTCTAGTACCTTGTATCCATAGAGACCTTTAAAATCATTGCTTCCAAGACCATCTGGATACCAATCACCTGCCTTTGTTGAAATGAATGGCCAAAGAAAACCCCATGATATGATGGCTCCAAGAAGGACTGAACAATTGACTATGTGAGGGCAAATTAGACCACATCCAACATAAGTTGGGCTGAAATCAAAATAAAATCTGCAGGAAATCCCGATAATTCAGATTCTTCACAAAACCAAACAACATTGATCATCTAGAATAAAATACTAAAAATAGGTATTTACTATTTAGAGCTAAGTCTGACTAAAATTGCACAATTGAATAATGTAAGAGAATTTCCTAGTAAGATGTACGTAGCAAAGGAAATGGAACTTACGTATTACTGAACAGTCCCAATCCAAAGGTGGGGAAGTTGTCAAATCCGCAAGAATCACCAACTCCACTGAAGAACCATTTAAAGCAGCTCCAAAAGAAACTTATGCCTAAATATTTCCCAAGAGAAGTTACCTGCTTTCTAGGGGGAAATAAAAACATCAGTCAGAATTTAGGACTTCAGATAGTTGGCGAGGTCCAAAAAAGGCAAACATCATAGCCGCCTACTGATAATATAGCTAAATAAAAAGAGCTTGGGGAAGAAGAGGTACTTACTGGGCAAGTTCAGCTCCTGTGTGCGTGTGGAAGCTATTTATCAACATAGCCGTAGCAGTTCCACTGGGATAGGTGAGCTTATAATCCAATACCATAACCTAAATTCATGCCATCAGCAAAGGTTAAGAACAGTTATACTTAAAGCTAAATAAAATAAGTTGATATCAGCATACACTGGTCAAGCTCATGCCTATTAACAAGCCTATGCATCACTCAAACTTGCAAGCATGTGATTTAATCCATAGTAGCAAGAGGAGCCAGCAAAACATCAGTTTACGAAACTCCATGGCTAATCCAGTGATTCGGAGACAGATATGCAAATATCTCATAAGTATATGCCAGCAAGTTTCAGCTGTTACTTAGTACTACTTGCTATTAGATAAGTCAAACGATGCCAAAAAGCTTACCTTTCGAAGAGGAACGAGACTAAAGAGCCCCAGGAAACTAACAACAAAAATGAAGCCCATCATCCACAACAATCCAGGGTTCTTCACATCCTCCGCATGGTTCCCCGGATAATCTTCACCTATTAACTTATATGTTTTCTCATCCATAGACAGCAAGTAAGATCCAAATCCCCCTGTCAATATTAACCACAACAATCCTCATTCTATCCAAATACACAACACAAAACCAAGATCCCCTCATTTTGATACTTCACAGCACAACAAATCTAAGCAGTAGTTCCAATGAACCAAGGTCATACTTAATAATAATGAAATTCCAATAAAATTTACCACTGAAGGCGAGTCCATAGCAAGCCACAACGCAAGTTTGGATAACAGTGTTCTCTTGGCGGGTAAACGGCCGAGCCGAGAATCCCAATTTAGACAAAAAGCCGGTCCACGATTTGACGAAGAAGAAGCCGAGCAAACCGGCGGCGACGTTCAGTGAGGGGATGATACCGACCGTGAGATTGAGCTTGTGCGTGATAATGCAGAAAAGAACGCCCAATATGACGCTGACCACCAGCCCTCTGATCGTAATCTGCTCCTTCCAATCGGGAACTGGCTCGTCCAAATCCACCGGCGAGGCCTCATCCTGATGTAGCAGAGGCTCCGATATCTCCACCGCCGAGCCCATTTGATAAATACGGGTCGAATTCCGAAGTGGGATTGCTCGAGTGTGAAGAATTAGGGGGGTTTGATTTGGTAGTTGAGAGATGGAGTGAAGTACGGGGTTTGGTTTGATATTCGAAGGTTGGTTTCTCGTTTTGGCTTCCTTATTTTAAGTTCTCCTCAACCGTTACCCTCTCTCTCTCTAGTCTCTCCTTTTTCTTCAGCTGCGGTTTTCTCCAGTTTGGGCTGTAGACAGTAGATGTAGATCAAGTGATCAACTATTCAATTCAATGGCTAGTCAAATCTAAAGGATAATTTTACGATAATTTAATTTAAACTTGTATAATAATCACCGATTTGAATTCAAATTTATCTGATTGACAAAATAAACACATTAAAATTTTGTATTGATTGAGTTTTATCGATTTATATTAATGTAGTTTTATTTAAAGGATAAGGGTCAATTCAACCCTTCGACTATTCTGACATGATCAATTTAGCCCCTCCTTGACTGTTTGGTTCAATCAAGCCCTTTAACTTTAAAAAATGGATTAATCTAACCCCTCAACATAAAAAATGACTGTTTTACCCTGATTAAGAAAGAAGATAATATTTATTTATTTTATGGTTTTATCTTTGTTGTTAGATTATTTATTATTTTTATTTATAATTTAATTATTATAATTAAAAATACTTAATATAATTTGTATAAGCTAAAAAAATACTTAACTATTATTTTTAGCTAAAACAAATGTATTAAATTATCTTATTAAATCAACACCAAAATATTAATATGTCATTCATAAATAATTATAAACAATAGTATAAGTATTTACCGATTTTTTGAATTCAATATTTTATTTTAATGTCAAAAATTAATTATTTTCCTATATATTAAAAAATAGACTCTCATAATATCTTGGCGGTAGATATGAGACCACCTAATCAATCGACAACACATTTTTTTAATAATAAAATTTATACTTCTAAATATAATATTATACGGTTCGAAGTTGTTGAAGCTTAAATAAAAAAAACAGCTTACAATAAATTATTATTTATATCTTATATTTCATTATTATTATTATTATTTTTAAATATCTCGGCACTGATTGCTAAATTTGTTTTAGCTCATTTTTATAGTATATTTATGCTTATTTTTTATTATTTTAGCTTCAACTAAAATACAATTTATTGATGTATAAATTATATTTAATAAATTAAATATCAATCTAATTGATGTTATAAATAAATCTTTTTATTATAAACTATCGATAATTCTTATTTATTTTAATTTAGTTTTCAAATTAAATTAACTTGTATTCCAGATTAATTTTTTTATAGATATATTTATTTTTTCAAATATTCTTATTTATACAAATTAAAAGTACAAATAAAAAATAACTTAAGTAATATAAAAGTAATAAATATAAAACTAAGATAAAATCATAAAATAAATAAATATTATCTCCTTTCTTAATCAGGGTAAAACAGTCATTTTTTAAGTTGAGGGTTTAGATTGAGCCACTTTTTAAAGTTAAAGGGCTTAATTGAGCCAAATAGTCAAGAAGGGGCTAAAGTGATCCTGTCAGAATAGTCGAAGGATTAAATTGACCCTTATCCCTTTATTTAATATAAGCATTGTATCATATTAATTTTTATAATGCTAATCATATAAATTATTGGTGAATTTTTAGTATTTCCTTCAGTTTTAATTTTTATAAGATTGTTACCAATATATAGGATTCGTGTTGTTAATACAAATTTAAACTGAATGGATCATATTCGGATTAAACCTTCACTCAACATGGATCAAATAAGAATAAGAGCTTAATAAACCAGATCACTAAAAAATTAGCATAGTCAAGATTCCATCTGCAAAAATTGTCAAATATAACAGTTAAAAAGACTGAAAAAGATTCTTAAATCCCACCTATCAAATAAAAAAAATAAAAAAGAAAAGGTCATTGGAGGGTTGCGACTGCAGGGAATGTGAGTGATGAAGGCTTCCAATTCCACACTAATAATTTTATTCCACTTAATTAATAAAATAAATATGTGGGAATTATCAGAAGTGTCTGGGTAGAATGAAATCATTTTAAGCACGCAACGCAGGCTGCTGCTGCTACAATACAAGGCCAAAATGTTGCATTTTACTCCTCTCTCCCATTAGATTAGTCCACTTTGGTTTCAGCACAGTAATCAATGTTTGTAAGTGTGTGAAATTAATATTTTATTGATGTGAGGAGATTTTTTTCATTTTAGGAAAATGAACTAATCTGGCGGGACAGACGAAAATGGAAATATAGACTAATCTGGCGGGACACAAAGAGTATTTAATTTTATAAGCAGAAGCCCATGCCGTACATACACTCTTGGAAGCAGTACCAACATAGTAGTCCGTGCCTTTCTTTTTTTTTCAGGATACACTACACTAGATTTCACAATTGAGCGATATAATACTATTAAATAATACCTTATTTTAATCTTAATATAATTCGCAATATTATATAAATGTATAAGCATTTTTAGTGATTATAAAAAAATATTTAATTTTAATCATTATTATTATTATTATTATTAAAGTTATTATTTTATATTCTAAAATTTGATAAATATAATTAGAATTCATTTGTTTTGAATAATATCATTTTGAGGTAGAAAAATATTAGTTTTAAAATTACTTTTTTAAAATAATATAAATTTGATAAGTAATTAAAATTTGGAATAAAAATTATAAATCTAAATAAATAATCTAAAGATAATATGAAGTAGTTTACTAATAATAAGATAAAATTTAGATAGGCTGTAAATAAAAGTAAATTAAAAATAATATATTAATTTTGATGTGATAGTTTTTGGAGGAAAAATGGCAAAATGACAAATAAATATAACTATGGGTAATTTTAAATGCAGCCACGTTTTTGCTAAATATAGCCCCTTTAAAAAATAAAAATTTATAATATAATATATTATTACATTTTTAACCTTATAGCCCCAATTTAAAATTTTAATCAAAACAAATTTAAATATGCAGCCTCATATCCATCTACGTCAATTAAAAATCAAAACCCTAAAATATAGATAGATCTAGGACTATTGTATCTTCTGCAAAAATTAAAATTTCAATCTAAAAAATTAAACCCCAATAGAATATTTCTATCTTATACGAGAATTCAATACAACAATATATCAAAACAGATCAATTTTTTTCTGCCAACAGAGCAACTTGTTCTTTTGGGAGAGAAATTCAAATTCATTTAATTAATCATGCAGCAACCAAATGATGGGAAACCAGCAACGGAGTCGTTCACATATAAAATTCGTGGCTTTTGTTGAAGTTTCAAAAGGACAATTTCATGAGCAGCATCATTCTCTTGATTCCAATGTTGTTGTTTCGGCCCCAAGCAGGAGTTCTTTCAAGATCTTCTAAGATTTTTCTTTCATTATTTAAGAATAGACAAAAAAAAAATGTTTACGAACAACAAGAAATCCTTTAGTAACTTCTGGATAATTGAATATGAAATAAGAAAATGTAAATTTATTAGTTTTTTCCGAGCTTTTCATCGTTGCTCTTTGACAATAAGAGCTTGGGTGCTTCAAGAGTTTGAAGTTTGATTTTCATAGATTAGGGGTTTGATTTTTATTTTACATAGATGAAGAGGAGGCTACATTTTTATTTTTGTTATTTTGATTATAATTTTAATTAGAGGTTATGGGGTAAAATTGTAATAGCATATTATAATTTAAATTTTTATTTTTTAATGGAGCTATGTTTAGCAAAAATGTGGCTGCATTTAGAATCACCCTATAACTATTTTGTTTTAATACTCCTATATTAGTAGATACTCCCTCTGTCCCATAACATTAGTCCTGTTTTTCTTTTTCGTCTGTCCCAAACATTATTCTTCTTTCCTAAAATGAAAAATTAATACACATTCACTAATAAAATATTAATTTTCTCTATCTCTACTCGCATTGGTATCTGTGCCGGAATGAAACAAGACTAATGTTATGGGTAGTGCTATCATATTTGAACATTTCGAGATTAAAAAAGGAAAAGAAAGCAATGCAATGGTTATTCACTACATGCCAGTGTGTTGGGGATTCCTCAACCAAAGGCCTCGAAACTGTGCATGTAGATTCTTTTGGCATCAACCCCACTGAATATGTGACAAATGACAATGATCCCTTATCCTTTACCTTATTAGGCTGGATGCTAATACGTTAACATTCTCACAAACTGAGACATTACTGGAATTAACGTCTCAAAAAATAAATAAATAAATCCACACCTACTACTACCAGTCGCACAACACAATTGACAACATGTAGTTATCGTTAGCTATTAATCTGAAGGTGCTGCAACTACTAATTAATGGAGGGATTCTGACTGTAAGTTCAAATATGAAATCCAGTTTAGAGTGTCTCATTTCCTGTTTTGGTTGGGTGGGTGGGCAATGGTATTTACTATCTATATTGTCACACTTCAGACTCGGTCTTGGTAGGGGCAGGAACATATAAATACTAGGAATCGGAGAGCTTCAGTTCAGTATATAGTACTCCCTCCGTCCCACTCTATTAGTCTCATTTGCCTTTTTGGTTTGTCCCACTCTATTAGTCTCATTTCCTAAAATGGAATAAAATATTAATTTCACTACACTCACAAACATTGGTTCCTGTGCCGAAATCATATGGGACTAATAGCGCGGGACGAAGGTAGTAATACTTTTCTACTTTTTTCTATACAAGCACAAGTCTGTACTGTACTAAATGCTATTCAGTTCAATGTATCATCACAACACACATGACATGACGCTTATAAAAATCAAGAATCATCACAACACACATGACATGACGCTTATAAAAATCAAATGAGGTAGGTATAAATATATATACGTGCTTTTTCTCATAAAAGGCTTCATCAACATCAAGCAAACTATATTTGTTCAAGTATCTACACTTACTTCGCAAATCTTTCTCCTCCACATAAATTTGAATTGAGATTAGGTAGTGTATAAGAAGCTCCTCAACGGCAGCAGCATAAATTGATTAGGAAGTGAAGGCCTTACACATAATCAAATAGACAGGCATTCGCTCTTCAATACTCCACCCATTTCCATCCTCCATGACTCATCTACTAGAGCTGCCAACTCCCTGGAGACGCATAACTAATGGATCAAATATTCTTATAGCAATAAAGCAATTCCACAATCATGACTGTCAATTCTAGCAGTTATATTTTCAATATCTTATAACGATATAATGCCTGGTAATTTGCAAGTAAATACTTAAAGAGAAGATTACATATTCCTTAAGTGATTAAAAAAAATTGTTATGGGGATCAAATATGCCACAGAGCAACAAGCTCAATTACTAGACCAGTTGAGCACCTTTCACCAATTAAGGTTTTCAATTGCTGTCATCTTTGTTTTTTACATAAATTAAACACACACACCATACATGTTCCCATGGAAGCTCGAACCCATAACCTCTCAGTCATAGGTAGAGTGCTTTTACCACTGCACCCCGAACAAAGGACAAACTTATTTAGGAGATGTATTGCTACATCTCCAGATTTCCAAATTAAAGACCTATTTTATGAGCAGGGAGACTAAACATGCAAGTGACGGTGACACTAGGTATATTTTATCCCCACCTTTCTTAGTAGTTCATTTTCTTCCACGATATGGTGCAACATAAAACTTCATCCACAGAGATTATGCATGCCATATTGGATGAGTATATGATTATAGTTCACTGAATCCTAAGAAAGGGATGTAAACTCAGAAGTGCATGATACCCAATATGTTGGAAAAAGGAATATGTTTTTGAAAAGAAGAAGAAAAATGGCCACTATCAGTTTGAAAAGCAACTATAACTTACCTAAGGTCATGGCTGACAACAAGCACTGTCAGCTCCTTCTTCAGGTCTTTCAATAATTTAACAACATCGGCACGAGCCTTCCAATCTAACAAAAATTAATTTTCAACATTACTATCACTGTTTGATATCAGGAGCGGAAAACCAAGCATTCAGGATAGAGAAACAATAAGAGAAAACAGAAAGCAAAACTGCACATCCGTACCTAGACCTGCAAGAGGCTCGTCCAATATTAGCAGATCTGGAGTTTTAACCTGAGAGAGAAAATAAAAAAGAACTAAATCATTACATCTCCAACGAGCAAAAAAAAAAAAAAAGAACTACAAGCAGTCTTCAGCCAATAATATGCTTGCTCCATTGTGAGATATTTGTATCACAGCTAGAAGTGGCTAGCAATCCTTTCTGCTAGTAGATGAAAGAAAGCGCAAGTCTAGCTTTTCGCTGGCCCCAAGTGAAAGGACTTTAGAATATATGCACAATCAATTTTTCATGAACAAACTATGAATGTAATTGTATATATATTTAGACACTTAAAAATGTATATATCCAAGGACATGCAATCACTCTTTCCTAATGATATAGGCAAGCATCAAGTACCGTTAGTGTCGAGGAACAATCTTACCAACTGAATTGCTAGGGCAAGCCGGCGTTTGTATCCACCACTCAGAGATTGGGGATCTTTGTCCAAAGGGATTCCAGTTAGACCAACCTGAAAGGTCCATTTTTTGAAGAGATTCTACATGATTGTGTATAACTACTCCTATGTGGGAAAACTAGCTTAAAATAATCATTCTGAGATAGTAATTATGTTATTAGCTCTTCATATTTTGATACCGAGATCATAGCTTTTTGGAGCCTTGAAGCAAGAAGCTCTCTCAATTGCAGGCCAACTCTTTGTCTTGGCCACCCAAAAATCATTTCATCAAGAACATTGTCAGCAATGAAAAACCTACAACAATTTATTATCTTAGATGCCTCATTAGAGATTAAAAGACATAACCATCCAAGTTCACCATGAAAAATGCTTATGAAAATATGTCCACAAATATGACGAATAGGTATTAGATATCAGAAATTAATGCCAAAGAATGCCAACTAAAATATTTAAAGAAAATAATATTACTTAATGTCTGGTAGCCTCCTGGTATATACCACAAAGGAAAGATACAAGAGGAAACTTGGGCTTGCTGCATCATAGAATCACAAGGACCACAATCAATTGTTACACACAAGTGGGAAGGAACAATGATGGTGGAAGAATCTTAAATTGAAATTAACCGCCTATAATGTTACCAAAGGTTAGCATAATATATGAATTCGAAAATATATTAAATTAAAGCAACATGTATTAATTTAAAACGTATTAAGTGTAGAACCAACTTTAGATGATCATTATACCTTTCAGGAAACTGGAAAACAATACCAACTTTTCTTGGTTGCAACAGTTCAGGGGGTTGATTTGGATGGCCATCATCACCATATCTTTGAACATAGATTGATCCCGATGTTGGTTTACTTAGTCCTGCAATCAGCTGCTTGGGATGCCAATTACGTGCAGAATTTAAATGAACAAAATATGGACAAAAGAAGTATCAGATGTTATCTTGACAAATAGGAAGCTAACAATTAAGAAATAAACCTGTAAAAGTGTTGTTTTCCCACTTCCACTCCGTCCAAATATCAGGCCAAAACTATATGTATAACAAGAAAATGCAATGTATTTAGAGTTCTTCACCAACTTCTAGGTGCACCACCTAGCCAGAACAAAACTATTAAGGGGTACATTTGCAACTCTGCACTTTGATTCTATTTTAGCAAACAAAAAGCCAAACTACAGTTAAGCATACACGGTCGTAGTTCTAGACAAACCTGGAAAAAGGTTTCTCTGGTAGAATTTGTTAAATACCATGTCAATAAATAATGATATCACACAAACCCGAAGCTACAAATCCGGCTAACTACATATCACCAGCTGAAAACAGCAATCATGTGGATTTTCACAAAATTTATGTCAGTTCTCATAACCCTTGTTTATGCCTCAACATTCCACTCATGACATTAAACCGAGAAAAATATAGAAAAAGGAAATTATATAAAATTCAGTTCCACACTCATGTGTTTTCAATTATTTATAAACGAAAAATTACCTTTTCTCAGGAAGGGAGAAGCTAATTCCATTCAAAAGATCAATCTCAGTCCCCGGAGGTCGATATCTGACATCCCTTATCTGATAGGGGAGGGGTGATCATGATATTTCATCAATGATCATGGCATTCCATAATTTACAATAGAGAACCAAATTATATAAAAAGACCGACTCAAAAAGTCTTAAATCAATAACTGATGAAAATAAGTGAATAAACAAAAAACTCCTAAAGTTTACAGCAGCATCAAACAATTTAAAGTAAGAATGGAGGAAGAAAAACCCAATCACACTATCGAGATGCTACATAGAGACGTGCCCAGATTGAATGATAGAATGATAGTACCTTGTGTAAAATAATCATTCTTGGATGCACAAGAATACAGGCACACACTAACTTGTTTTTATCTTGAATTTCATCATTGGAAAGAAAATATACTCAGGACTGAAAACCAAACTAACATCACCACAGCACAAAATTTTTTCCTAGCTCAATAATTACATAGCGAAGTCATAAAAAAATCCACACACATTTTCATCGGGATTTTCGATCAAACAATTTGTGCATAACTGAAGAACAAGACACAGTAAAACAAAAATACATCTAACTACAACAGTCCACAGATAAGAAACCTAAATGCAGTAAAATGTAAAGAAAATAAGGAAAAGGATTAGACTGAAACGAAAATCAAAACTTACTTCGAAGCAGGAATAATCACATGCGATTCTTCGCGCTTTCAAATTCAATCTGCTGCATTATTTTTTTTAAAAGGTAGTTGATAACTCATTCAATTGAAAATGCTACCAAAAAATAGAAAGTAAAAAAGCAGATTAGATATAAACCTGAAGCAAGGCGGAGACGAGTGTGCACTGGACGAACCGCTAAACGTCAGCTTCGAACCAAACACAAACGACGAAGATACGCACGCCATCTACAGAGGCGTGAAAATATGAAAACTGATTTGTAGCTGATATATGCGAGAGTAAATGCCCTGTGAATTTTATTCAATTAATAAACGTTTCAAGTAAAATAATCCACTTTGTAAATTTACTATAGATTTAGTTGTTCTTACTATTTATATGAAAAAATATTTTAAGGTGGGCCGATCCACGGGCCCAAAAAGACTAACCCACACTGAGAAGGCCCAAATAAACTCGAGATCAGAAATAAAAAGGGGCAGTAGTATAGTTTGGATTTGAATTATCATTTATCCAACAATCATTTACCTTTTACAAATTGAAAAGGCCCTCCCAAAAAATAAAAAAAAAAATAATGCAATTCAAAGTTGAAAGTAAGTTTGAAAATTATATTATGATAAGATAATTCATAATAAAATTCTATTCAAAGATCAACCGGTGGGTCAATTTATGAGACTATATATATTAATTTATGTATTGCAAAAGTATAGATTGCCTTTGATTTACCAGTTGAAATTTTTATCACCTATAAGAGAGAATAAAGTTTTGTGGTGACTGGTGGGGAGAGAGAAGCATCCAGAAACAACCAAGAATCTTATATTAATAATATTTTTTAAAGAACCTGATTTTTATATAATTCATCGATAAAAACGAGACTCGTCAAAAAAATCCCATCATTCTATTATTAAACAATGTATATATACAAACTATTAGTAGTAGTAGTAGTAGTAGTAGGATTCATGTTGTATTAATTTGATAGGCTATGTGGTTTGTTTGTACAATATGAAGCCGCATCATTAATCTTAAAATCGAAACTTGTTTTTATTGTTTAAACTTATTATTTGACTTTTTTTCTTGAATAATTTTGTATTACTGTTGCCCCAATTTTTAATTTTATTTTTTTAAGTTAGAAGATAAATAGCGAGAACAGGAAAAAGAGATACCCCTCCGTCCCGGTTTATTAAGTTATTTTTCTTTCGGCACGGAAATTAAGAGTCAGTGTAAAATGAGTTAGTGCAATAAATATTTTATTATTAATTGTGAAAAAGTTAGCATTTTTGAAAAGTGGATAATTTAGTTGGGATATCCAATTGATAAGAAGACCTATTCTGCTAGGACGGAGAGAATATTTTTGCCATGATTTTTTTTTTATTTTTTTTGGGACGAACGGTCAAAACCTGGGGCTGCGCCATTATATTGTACCACACATGGAATTTAATTTCAACCGTCAAATTCACGTGCATACGAACATCCACACCTTCTTCTCACCCACCCCAATCTTCTTTCACTTTTCCCCGTGTCGAATATATGGTAAATATTAGACTTCTCCGATAGTTAACTCTATTATGCACCTATTATTTTTATTTTGCAGTTTAGATTTACAGTTTTTATTTTTTATCTCCAACAGTCAATTCAATATTTCACTTTATAAAAAATATTCTATTTTGATTCTTTTACTATTCATTTAATTTTTTTAATCAAATTATTATATTATATTTTTTTATATATATTAGTATTTATTTTCATATTTATAATTATTTAATTCCAAATTAACAATTAAATTTAAATAAATTATTTTACAAAATTATAAAAAATATATATTTTCACACAAAATAACCATTTTATATTATGAGTGCTTTTTAATTTGAATTGTAGTCTATTTTCTATAAGTTATTATTTTGTAGGTTATTTTGCTTGTTTTATTTTGTGTGATTAAAATGGTTATTTTGTGTGATTATTAATTTGAATTGTATTCTATTTTCTATAAATTATTATTATGAGTACATTACTAATTTTGCTTCTTTTATATTAATGTTTTTAACTTTGAAGTAATTATTAAAATTTACATAACTTTAAAATAATAAAAAAATAAAACAAATGTTTGAAAAGAATAATACAAAGAAAAATAAAATATAAAGACGAAAAGTAAAGAAAAAAGAGAAACAAATTAAAAATAAAAAACAGAAATGCAATTGGTGAATAGTGCAACCTCAAAAATAAAAGTGCACTGTTCAAATTTTTGCAAAATGGAAATGCAATTGGCAAAATGCAGCTACTGCTAGAGTGTTTTTTTTTTCTTTTTCTATTTTGGCATAAAATATTATTTTGCCACACTGCTGGAGATGGTCTTAGGAGTGTGCACGTTTTGACTCCGGTCGAACCGGCTAAAAGTATTTACCGTTTGGTTAAAATTAGTTGAATCAGTCAAATCAAATTAATAAAGCTGATTTAACTGGTTTGAGAAAATTGCTTGGTTTGGTTGGTTTGAAGGATGAAATCAGTCGAATAAATAATATAATTTTGAATATAATAATGATAATAAAATATTATTTATATTGATATGTATATGTATGATGTCTATATTCTTTCGAATTGCAACCCTATAAATCAATTTATATTTCATTCTTTCTTGCAACCATAACATTATTTATTTAGTACTTATCTACTATTTATAATTAATGACAATCGAGATATATTTATATTAGTTTTATTTTGTGCATCATTCTTTCATTAATATTTAATAATCAAATTGATATACAAATTTCATTGTTTGCAATATTATTAGTTGAACAATCTTCAAACCGTTTAAACAGGCGGAACCAAATCGATTTAATATGGTTTGGCCGGTTCAGTTTGAAATAATTATTTGGCTGGTTTGATTTGTGAAAATTTCAAACCGTATATATTGGTTTGTGTACACTTTAGTCAATATTATTATTTTATAGTGTTTCAATTATATAATAAATTTTTTTTATTTGATATTATTTTTCTGTAATAATTTATAATTAATATTAATATAATGAAAATAAGAGATTAATTAATATTTTTGAAGAGAATAATATTTAAAATTTAAACTAGATTATATAATCGGACAGTAAGAAACATTATGTTTCAACTAAAGTAGATATATTTGAGCGGAGTATTAGTACTATATGGGTAGGTGGGCGAATACGATATCCATATCATATGTATATATTTCGCGTGAAAATTAATGAATGCGTTTAAATATGAGAAAATTATCAAAATTGCACGATTAATTAGCATTAAACATATGTTAGGATTAGTAATTGTCACACCTCTCGTTTGAGTTGCCATAGACTATTACATCATCATAATATATATCACTGTCCTAATCCAATATCCATTAATTATTGCCTATATGTTAAATCAACTCAAATTTGATAATAGGATCAAATTTGATTTAATAATCAATACTCAGACTCGAGCTTCAACTTAAACTTGATAAATAAAAATAGAAAAAACGGCTATAAAACAATGAATGTTTTTCCAAAGGATTTGTTCATTCTATTCTATGTAGTCCAGAATAGAATCTTTCCTCCACCTAGATTCTTTGAAACCCCTCACACCCACCCCCGTTATCTCTTAAGAAAATTGATTGGTTTCACCAACAAAATCAATTGAAACAATTTATTTATTTACTATTTTGTTTGGTTGTCTTTTTTGGCCAGTGACGGTGTAAGTTGATAGTTATTAACTTTCTTATTTTTTTTTTGTTGTTGAAATGGGTAAATATGAGTAGAGATTTGTTTTCTTAGTTTGTATTTTAATTCGGATTCAAAGGATAAATTAGTAAATAGTAATATTTGTGAAGTACTGAAGTGTGTTAAAAAAAAAGCTCGTCATGTTTGCTAACAAAAGCCCAATATTTGTTTTGTTTTTTAAATTTAAATTTACAAACTCCTCCCTCCGTTCCGATTATATAGTCCATTTTGATTTTGCACGTTTGTCAAAAATTATTTAATATTTAAACAAACTTCCAACATTACCCTTATTTAAAGCATTAATTAACCTCTCATTTTCATAATATTACTGTTGGCGGTCCGGGCTGGATCCGACCCAACAGAGGCACTAGGTCGAAGCCTAGCCACAGGCTAAGCACATTGTCAGCCCAGCATGATCAGAAAGCCCAATTCGAACCAGGTCAGGTCCAGTAAAGAGCAGTTCGAGTAATAAATGCGGTTCGAATAATGCTAAAAGTAGCTCGACCAAGTTCGCCGATACCGTATATGGTCAAGAAAGGAGCTCGACAGAAGACTGCGTGCCTCACTCCCCGATAATTTAACGGCTCAGGGTCAATGGGCACACCAAACGGCTATCAAGCGAGAGACTCAGAACCGTCACAATCGGATAACCACCCCAAGATTCGTGGGCTCAACTTCAGGCAGTTGAGAACGGTGCGAAAACCCTAGAAGAAGGCTACTCCTATAAATAACCTCGCAGGCTACTAGAAAAGGGGATCAATCATTCGAATTCTACACACCTATCACGATTTTGCCGTTTCTTTTGTATATTTGTTCAGCAATCACTCAATAGACTAGAGGCCATTGTTTGTTCTTGGTATTCCACCACCTATAGTGTAGTCCGCCTAATTCTTGTATTCTATTCAAATTATTCACGGTTCTCGGGGCTCCTATTCTTCAATCAAATCCCACCCTCAACAATTACATTTTCAACATAAAATGCTGGTGCGCTATGTGGACTTATGCTTGGTTCTATAATTCCATTTTCTAATAATTTTTCTGTTTCTTCTTTTAATTCTGCGACATCTCTTTCTGTATATGGAATTCTATTTGGTACATTTACTTCTTTATTGGGATCTATTAATTCTATCCTAACTTCCATTGAATTTGTATTTTTAATAGGGTCTAAAGGATCTTGACTGCTTATTTCGTCGAGATTCTCAAGACTTTTATTTCGATTTCTTCATGAATGTACAGAATTAATTGATTTTTAAGTTCATGGATAATCTTTCCTTGTAAAAAGGAAAGTGTAGTATATATCTTTGTTGTAACTAAATGTCTACGTTGGTTTTCCATTGCTGGACAACGTAATTTTACTCTATCAATTTCCTGAATAAAAGGGTAATATTTTTTATGAAAATTGTTTCCTAATATTAATGGTACTCCTGTATCTTGTTTGTATAAGGTGTCTAGAGGGAATTTTCTTCCTTCAATTAGTATTACAAGATCTTTTGCTCTATCATTTATTTGGATAATTTTATTATTAGCAATTCTTTGTATTGGTTTTTCTAGTGTTGACCAATATTTTGCTGGTAACATTGTTTCTTGTGCAAGGCATATAGTTGCTCCAGTATCTAGATAAGCAAAAGTATATTTGTTAAATAGTTTTACTTTTATAAATGTACTATTCTTGCTCATCACTACTTTCTGTATAGTTGGAACTTTCAGATTCAGATTCTATGCTATATGTATCGAAATTCATTTCTTCGCCTTCTTCGTATATGTCTTCTATAGGTTCGAGCCCTAAAGAGTATATAAGTTTTATTTTATTTTCTTTATACAAGTTTTTATTTGGACATTCATTAGCATAATGGCCAAATTCTTGATCTTTCCAACATCTACATGTCTTTTTTTCTTTCGAGTTTTTCTTATTTCTTGTGTTTTTATCATTGTATTTTCTGTACCTCCTCTGATATTTTTGCTTCCATGGTTTTTTAAATGTTCTATATTTTTTATATCGAGGGTAATATTATTTTTTATATCTTCTCTTTCTTTCTGGTTTACATCCATATTGATGTGGAATTGTTTCGAGTTGTTTACAACATCGTATATTTATTTTTTCTAAATATTTTTCTTCGGTTTTTCTCATACACAATTCATCTCTACATTCTAATGCATATTTTTCTATTAATCCTAATGTTTCTTTTGTTTTAGTTTTTGTTAGGTTTGTTAATTGTATATTTATATATTTTAACATTACTTGTGGTAGTTTACTTTTTACTATATCTAATAGGCCAGTTCTATCTGATGTTTTATAATAATTTTCTTTTATTTGGCAAAAGAAATTTTCTATAAGACATGGGTCACAGAGAGCCATATTACTTAGTATTTTTATAATATGTGATTTTTCAAATTCTCGTGCTATTTCTGTTTCATCCCCAAAAAATTATGCAAATATTTCTTTGGTTAATTGTTTTAGAAGGTCAAATTTAGATTCTTTTGATGTATCCGAGAGCAGCCAAAATCTTTCCTCCACCTAAATGTTGAAAGAATGAATATTTATTGAGAAAGTGAGAAGAATTCCAGCGCCGCGAAATGCTGAAATAGTTTCTTCTGATTGAGAAATTAGAGAGAAAGACAGAAACCTTCAATTCAATCTGCTGATTGTTGGTTGCTCTCGGATAAAAAATCTTGAATCAAAATCATCTGAATGTCTGGTTTCTTCCCATTTGATTTTAGATTCCCATGCTGCTGTTGAGTGTTGACTCTCACAGTCTCACTCCCACTGTCAGGATTCAAAATTTGTGAGATCAAGAAGGAGGGGAACGATGAACGGCTGAGATGAGATCTACGGTTTGAAAAGGAAACACATCGCGCTACGACGTTTTGACTTTGGTTAGGGGTGTTTTCGGTAAACCCAGCAAAAAGTGTAATAATTAAATACTCCTAATTAGTGTTTAACGGCTACCGATTTTAAATTTTAAATGGTAGATCTCATCTATCCTTTTTGGAATTTTTAATTAACCAATTTATATACTCCCTTCCTCCCAAATTATCCCACTTTTTTTTAATTGTTCTATTTCATTAGCTTTATTTATAAAAATAGTAAATTTTTCACACTCAATAATAAAATATTAATTCTACTCAATTCAGTCAACACTCACAGTCCTTGGTTATTGTATCCGGTCAAACCGGAACGAAAGAAATAATACACAACAACAATAAATAATAATAATAAACGGAGTTTTATTTTTGAAATCCATGACATACGCAATTTACGTTTCACCAAAACTTGTACAAGACAGAATGAGAATTTTGAATTTCGAACAAAATAGTGAAATACGCTTAATATCTCGAATATTTAAATTTAAAAAAAACGGTCTCAAAGAAGGCTCACTCGTTAACATTTATTAGTATGGCACCCGCACGATGTGCGGAACTGTTTATTTTTTATTTATTTATTTATATTTATATATAAATTAATAATTAAAGAAAATATTTATTAAATATTAAATAATTGTTTTTCAAATATATTTATATTTTATTTTATATTTCCTCAAATTAAAATGTTCATGACTTTAGAGCGACGTGATTAAAGCATTTTGTTTATGATTAATTTTGTGTAAAATGGATATAAGGAAGGTAACCATTTCACATTAAAATTATGTACCCCAATCATCAATAAAATGATATAAAATAACACAATAGCAGGAAATATCGAAATTTTATATATTCTGAAAGACTTCCTTATATACAACATTAGCAATATATGACACACTGAGAATATCATCATTACTTGCTAATATCTTGAGTCCATTTTTAGCCGTAACTCTGGAAATAACAACATATAATTAACCATGAGTAAATACAATTTTTTTCAATAAAATGCCGACATGTGATAAGGATTGTCATTGACTCTTGTTAATAGACATGGCATATGAAACAATAAAGGGAAACTGTCTTCTCTGAAACTTAAATGACAGATGTATTATCAGAAGGCGTCAGAGTCATTCTAGGAATAAAGACAATTTCACCAAAACTATTTTTGGTCGGTATCTTAGCTTCAATAACATGATTGTCAAGCCTAGTGATGATTAGACGAGTTCCGTTGCACAATCCTGCAGAATGATCTATATTTCTCAGCAACATAATAGGAGTTCCCATCTTGAGTATCATTTCATGATTTGGCAATCCCGTACATTTTAAGCAATTCAAATATTCATGTGTGCGCAAATCAGTCACACATTCATTAGCCCATCTGATTTTCACATACGTCTGAACTTAAATAAATCTGACTGTCGGATGTGTTGATGGATTTTCACATAGTTTAATCATTCATAATTTGATCAAGAGCTTCAAAATAATATTTATGCATCATAGGAGCCTCATCCCAAATAATAAGCTTGCAATTGACAATCAAATCAACTAATGAAATTCGTTGTTTTATGTTGCAAGTTGAATGTTCATTAGGAGTTCCTGGAATGCAAAATCTCGAGTGAGCAGTTCTTCCGCCAGACAACAACAAATATGCTATTCCACTTGAAGTAACATTTTGAATTATGTGACCTTGACATCTTATTCCAGCAGATAAAGTCCTCCAAATAAAAGTTTTTCCCGTACCACCATAATAATACAAAAAGAATACTACGACACCATTAGATTCAACCTTTTCCATGATTGTGTCGTACACATAATGTTATTCCTCTGTTAGCTTTTCTAAACAATCAATATGTTCAGATGCTAATTCTTCGCGATTTTAGTTCAATTCATCCATTATCAATCAATTTTCACTTTCAAGTAAAAATTTCGGACTTGGATAGGGAAGTTCGCTAAAATCATGAAGACTTTTGCTGGTCATTTATTAATAATAATAATAATAATATGTGTGTGTGTATATATATATATATATATATATAGGGAGCGGATCAGGTAAGAAAAATCCCCCTGTGAGAAAAAATAATGAATCATGTCCAACTATTTTACAGAACAAAGTTATTTAACAATGAAAAAAAAATAAAAATGTGACGAGGTCATTTATTTACGGGATTTTGATTACTTCGTCTAATTTATCGAATATTTGGAGTTTTATATCAATATTTTTATGTAAAGCATATTTAGATCCTTTGATTTTATTGTTGGTTATAAAGAAATAAATGGGAATTATGATTAGAATCAATCTATTTTATATTTAGTTATAAAGATAAAATAATAAAACTAAATAATATTTTCTATTTTTTTAAATAAAGAGTTATATAAAAAAATAATTTGTGACTTATTTTATTAATGTAAATATTATATTTCTTATTATTAGATATACATTAGAAAAATAATATTAGTTTAGTTAATTTCTACTTTAAAATTCGTATTAATATAAATATTATATTTTTTATTATTAGATATACATTACTAAATAATATTAGTTTAATTTATTTCTACAAACGAATTAAATAATTATGACGTATTATTAGCATTATATTAGTTTTAATTTACTATGATCTTATATAACTTTTTTTATTTTCTTTTCATATATAATTGTGATTGTGTTTAAATTCTTTTCAATTTGGTATGCTCAACTCTTGAGGATCGTTGCTTCGTAATATTACAAATGGTACGTTCTCTATATTCTTATAAGTTTTTAGATTATTAATACAACTAACATAATTATTAGAAAAATAGTGTTATATGTATTCTTATGAAATTGCTATTTCGCACCATATTTTATTGGAATCAAATATCCATTTCTGATATAATATGTACAACCAATTGAAACACACAATATCATTCAATGACTTACTATCATAGTCCAACAATTACTTTTGTTTGATTGAAAGAATAATATTCTAATATTCTTTAATTTTTTTAAATAGAAATTAATGTGGCCTCCAATGAAGTGCGAATGAGATACGTTACTGATGTTGCATGTTCATTAATGTCGGATGTGATAAATAGTATAATAATGTTATTTTATTTTCTAAATAATATGTTATTTTTCTATTATTAATTAATCAATGTAATAGGAAAAAATCAATTAATCTTGGACCAATTCGGTACGATTATTTGGTCAGAATATCAATGGTATGTGTATATATAAATATTCTTAAAATTATGACAATAAAATAGCATATAACATTTATTTAACATATGTTGAGAAAACTAACATCTTTAATTGCAGTGAATGTTAGTTCTTCATCTATTGTATCATTGAATTCGAATCTCAAATCACTTCGAGTAATCAGGAATGAGTCAACCAGATTTCCTTAATGTACAACAAATGAATTTGAAAAATATATGAAAAGATGCATTTGTTATACTTCTCCATTGATTTTATATGTTATATAATAAAATTATTGTTTAATTTTTTTTGTCAGTTGCGGATATTTTGGATTTGCCCTTACAAACCACATCACATCAACATGATGTCCCCAATTTTAATATTTCATCAAGCAATCAATCTGATGATTATTAATTGGAATGATGAAAAATTACCTGGTAAAAAAGACTCATGGAGAAGTACTGACAAATTATGAGGAGCAAATAGTGTGACACGATTCACTGCCAGGACTCATGTTAACATTACAGAAGGCATGTTACTCCTTTTATATATTTGATCTTGCATTTCATTATGTTTACTCCTAATAATAAGTATTAGTTTAATTTCACTCAATAGGGTATAGTGATATTCACCTAAATTTTTCTGGAGATCCTATACAGGCAATTGTCAAAAGCACGTATCCTATTACATTATCTTGCAATAATGATTTGTCATATTTGCAAGATAGAGCTATTCTAGCTTAAACAATGGATATCGTTGATTCTCTGAATCAACATATGATGGATCGTAACACCTCTGATAATAGGGTATATTTAAGTTCAGATAGTATGTGCAAATCAGATGGATTAATGAATGTGTTGACTGATTTGCCTACACATGAATATTTGAATGACTTGAAATGTACGGGATTGTCAAATCATGAGATGACACTTAAGGTGAGAACTCCTATTATGTTTCTGAGAAATATAGATCGTGCTACTGGATTGTGCAATGGAATCCGTCTAATTATCTCCAGGCTTGGCAATCATGTTAATGAAGCGAAGATACTGACCGAAAATAGTTTTGGTGAAATTGTCTTTATTCCTAGAATGACTCTGACGCCTTATGATAAACGTCTACCATTCAAGTTTCAGAGAAGACAGTTCCCCTTTATTATTTCATATGGCATGACTATGAACAAGAGTCAAGGTCCATCCTTATCACATGTTGGCATTTTATTGAAGAAACATGTATTTACTCATGGTCAATTATATGTTGTTGTTTCAAAAGTTACGACCATAAGCGGACTTAAGATATTAGCAAGTGATGATGATAATCTTAGTGTGACATGTACAGCTAATGTTGTATATAAGAAAGTGTTTCAGAATATATAAGAATTTTATTTATGTTGTTTTGTAATTTTATTTCATTTATTGAAAATTAGGGTAAAGAATTTCAATATAAAATGGTGTACGTTCCTCATATTAATTTTATGCAAAATTGATTATAGACAAAGTGCTTTAATCACGTCGCTCCGATATCAGGAACATCTTAGTTTGTTGAAATATAAATTAAAATATAAATTATTAAATATTTAATGAATATTTTATTTAATTATTAATTTATATATTAATATAAATGGACAAATAATTTAAAAAAAACTAAATAATCCCGCACATCGTGCGGGTGCCATACTAGTTTAATTTAATAATCAATACTCAGACTCGAGCTTCAACTTAAACTTGATAAATAAAAATAGAAAAAACGGCTATAAAACAATGAATGTTTTTCCAAAGGATTTGTTCATTCTATTCTATGTAGTCCAGGGGCAAAGACCCTAATTAGATTTTTTTATTATTTAAAAATGACTAATTATATATATTATGTATCTAGACTAGACTATACTATACAAACTCATAACACAAACACATGCATCTAATGTTTTTATTACCGGCCCTATTTTTCGTCAAATCTGACGTGTATGGGTCCAAACACACTTCAGATGCATGCATACACTGCCACGGTTTAATTTAATCCTTTTTTTACCGAATTAGAATTCGAAACATTAATTAGCTAGTCTGGGATTAAAATAATTGTATATCTTCTTCACATACTCAAAAAAATATTTTATCAAAAAAAGATAATAAATAAATAAAAATCGGATTTGTATGATTTTTCCGAATTCTAATAATGGCCGGTTTCATATTTATTTAGACCCAAAATGAGATGTAATCAGCCGTAATTATCATTTTTCATATAAAATTTCTTAAAAAGGCAGAAAGTGATGAAATAGTCAGTAATTAATACATTTCAATTTACAAGTGCTACAAATTACACTTCATTAATTCAATTGATTCACATAACATAACAAACAGTATGTATAAAATTCAAAGTAATTAATTTTCTCGTATATATTACTATTCAAATCTTACAATAATTAAATCAGAAAACCCTTGACCATGCACAACTTAGTGGGGGTGGGGGGTGGGGGGGGGGGGGGAATAACCCTATTACTTGTCTCTTAAATAAGACATAATTTTGAATCTTCGAAAAACGTCTTATGAATTTTGTTTAATAAAATATTATCTCATCCATTCAATTTAGAAAAATATTATCATTTTTATTAATATATATCAGTTATTAAAGGAAAAAATCATTAATTAAAATCTCAAAATAAATTAATGTTTCTTTTTTTTACAAAAGATCCAGTGACATTTAAAAAATCATCATAAATATATACCATTTACGATATGTATTATGAAAAATAACATTTATATAGTAATGAAATAAAAATAGGCAAGTATCAACTGAAATAAATAATTATTTATTATAATGAAACGTACAAGATAATTAGTATATTGAAAAAAAACGTTAATAGGAATGAAATGAAAATAGTCAAAATACATTTTAGGGGAAGAGATTTATGCATGAATTGCTTAAAAATAAATGGTATTCATATGGTGATTACATGATAATACTTCATGATAACATTTGTGATAAAAAAATTACATTAATTCAGCATATATAATATTTTGTATTTACATTTTGATAAAAAAAAAATTCAATTCCAAAAAAAAAATATATGTTCTCAATGCACCAATTCTGCATAAAGAATGAAACTTTTTTGTAGGCCAATGCATTTTTCTGTCCTGGGCAGATAATTTTTTATTAGTAGGAGCGGATATTTGATGTGATCACTACTATATATATATATATAGTGAGCGGATCATGTGTTAAAAAGTTGTTTGTGCTTAAATGCTAATAACGTTTGATTAGTTAATATATTATGTTTGTTTAGTTATTATTTTATGCTTCATTGAATTGAATAACCACCTACATCAAACTAAATATTTGTCAATCTAAAAAATTAAATCTTAATTATTCATCCATCAAAACCAAAGGTCTAGGATTTAATCCCATTTAGTGTATTCTAATCTATTAGTATATGATCAATTATATTCATTCTCTCTCTATATATATTGATTATTGAGAGAGAGAGAGCTAGGAATATTTGAATATAGATAGGTTTGAAAGAGCATCAGTTTGATGGGTTTGAAGCCGCCCTAGGCTTAGGATTAGCTACTTTAATCCTGATTAATTTTGGACCACTCTCCCAATCCTTCCATATTTCTCCATCTCCACCTTCATTTTGAATTGTTTTTCTTGTGCAAATAATTAATCGAATATATAGGTCCAAAGCTTGTGTTCATGAGTTCATCAGCAAACAGTAATAATATAGATTATGAAGTGATGATGAGATCGTACGTGGGTGGAACTGCAGGTAATAAGATGAGTAGTCATGAACATGATGAGGAGAATGGGTGTATTGAAGGTGCAGGTAAGAAGAAGAAGAAGGAGAAGGAGAAGGAGAGGAAGCCCAGATTTGCGTTTCAGACGAGAAGCCAGGTAGATATTCTGGATGATGGTTATCGATGGCGAAAGTATGGCCAGAAAGCTGTCAAGAACAACAAATTCCCAAGGTATCATGATTGATATCATATCATTTCCTATTATATATATATATATTCATTAAAATATTAATAGAATACGATTATTGATGATTCAGAAGTTATTACCGGTGCACCCGGGAGGGATGCAACGTGAAGAAGCAGGTGCAACGGCTATCCAGGGATGAGAGCGTAGTGGTGACCACCTATGAAGGAACCCACATCCACCCCGTCGACAAACCCTCCGACAACTTCGAACAAATTCTCTCCCAGATGCACATTTTCCCTTTTCAACCTCCTCTTAATTAATTCCATGCATACCTTATTATGTTTCAAACATGATCATATTATATTTTCTGGACTCTCTCAGTTTTTCTATTTAAATTAAATTATTTTTACTCATATTCACTCTTCTCTTTTTTATGAATTAAAGTATATATACAAGTTTTATATATTAAAGCCACGTTACTTAACAAACTTTGCTTGAAATTGAAAACCATTTAGCTAATGTTTCATTACCGAGCTATTATTACATGAGAATCTCTTTTATTGACGAAAAAACATTTATATATAGGCCTAATTGTAAGATTATGTTTGCAATTGTTATGAGAAAATGGAATTCCAGTTGCCCCAAAAGATCTTCCATGTGCAAACTTATCCATTACATCTATGTTGGTATCATTCATAAACATCCCTTGCAACATTGTCAGTTCCCATTCAACATTCCTAACTTGCATTGCATACATGTTGATCAATATATTCCTATTTGAAAATAACATTAACACAACTATATACCAACAAGGAAATGACACAACACAAACACAAACACAAACACATGAAGTTAGATAGATAGGAGTAGTGGTAAAAACCCAGAAACTGAACCATTTGGCAGAAAGAATTACTCCCTCCGTCCCGGGTCTCTTGAGACATTTGATCGGGCACGGAGGTTAAAAAAAAATGATTAAAATAATTAGTGGGGTATGATTAGTAGCTTAATGATTAGGAGAGATAGTGGGGTAGGAGTAGAGTAGGTTTTGTGGTTAATTAATAAATAAAAACTTTCCAAAAAAAAAGAAACGTTGCTTGTTCTGGGACGGACCAAAAAGGAAAACGTTGCGAGTGTCTGGGACGGAGGGAGTAATATATACACATATATACAAGATTTGTTTTGCATGGGAGCCTCATGATATTTCCATATATTGGTTATTTTCCACCCACACAAAAAAAAAAAAAAAAAAAAAAAAAGTACTACAACTATAATCCTACCTCTTGAAACAAAAGACAACCCTTTAGGAAATGTGCATGCATTCTGACTCATCAAGAGTCGCATGAAACTAGATAGAAGAGTCACATTGAATTTAGTGTTTGTCCTGCTTGGGAATATCTTTCCCATGTATTTCGTTGGGCTTCGCCTTCTCTATTTCCCTGCAGTAAGATCAAACAACAAATTCTGTAACAAAACAGCTAGTAGTAGCATATTTGGATCCATGTTAATGATCTCAGCTAATTCAAATTAGAGTGGATTTAACCCTATTTCAATTCATGATTATTAACGCCCTTCGAAAAAAAAAAAATTCATGATTATTAACAAAAAAAATTCAACATATGTAGTTGTTTACATGTGAACAAAGAGTCTCCAACAAAATACACTTGGGTTTCCTATAAATTAGCCTGGGATTCTTCGGCAATTTCAGTTCAGAACATCAATTCAAAAACATAAACATCATTAAAATTTTAGGTCACTTTCACTCATCTTGAGGAAAATAAAATTTACAATTTTGTCATTTATACTCGGAAGAGCAGGGGTTGATACCAAAAAATAAAGGAAAATGAATGGAAATATGCGGTGCGTATATACTTGGCAGCGGAGGCGGATTCTTGTTCAAGCCAGTTGCGGATGTGGCGGACGTTGCGACGGAAGATTGAGGCGGAGTGCTTGACATCGCTTCGCAGGAGCAGCACGACAGCGCTAACACCGGCGACGGTCAGAATAAAATTTGTGAGCGCCATATTTAGTGAGGGAGAGGACTGGCGATCCACAAACAAAATTGATAGGTAGGGTTTAACTTTAGGAGAAAGGGGAACTACAGTATTGATTTTGGACTGGGCTTAACTAACTTAAAGGCCCATATAATTCTACTTTAGTTTACACAATTAGATCTATTCAACAAGAAAGAATAAAAGGCCAAGGGGCAGGCAGAAAAAAACAGATAACTTTTCATTGGGATGTTGGTCCATGAGTAAGACCCTGAATCGGCATGAAACTAGCCCTGAAATTTGGTTTAATTAGTTTGACATGATATATTAATTAAAAACATCTCCGGCCGGGGATAGATGGAAATTAATGAACATGTGATTTCCATCAAATACATGCATTTATTAATACTCCATATAGTAAGTGTTGAATGAAATGACATTATTTTATTTGATGTTGAATAATTGAGCAAGAGCATACAAATGGAAGTTTGTCTTGTCTTGTCTAGTAAACGAAAGAAAATAAAGTTGATGTCATGAATGAATTGCAGTAGTAGTAGGGGGAGGCTAGCCGACGTAGATATGGATGCCGATGGCGATGAGGAAGATGCAGAGGAGGGCGGTGAAGATGATGGTGTGGACGAAGATGGAGAGGCCGCTGGTGCGCATGTTCACAAACTCAATACCCCTCCTGTTACCGGGGAGTTGGAAGAGCAGCCCCGGTGAGAGCACCACAAATAACGTCACTGCAACTATTATTGGCGCTAAATCCACCGACATCCTGTTATTCACTTCAATGATGATAATATATATATTTGTGGTGTGGTTTTGAACTCAAGTATTTCTCTTATTTATGACTGACTCATCATATATATGTATGTGCATATAAATTATTAAAATGTCTTTATCCCACTCGGGCCGGCCTCATAGAATTGTCTGGACCAGGACGGCACGGCAGTAATAGTAATTACAGAATAATATGGCATTCTTACAAGATAAAGAGTAGTGTAATCTTTTTATATTCTAATTCCTAAAACTCAATTTTTATTTATAAAAAAAAAAGCCGAAAACGTGAATCTACTTCAAATTCCCAATCAAGGAACTTGGAATAGAATCAAACAAGAAAATGCAAATGAGAGCAAAGTAAATTAAATGAACAAGTATGGAAACTCCACCATACGGTTACGCCCGGGTATTTGGATCAGCAGCACCACCGCCACAAACACCGACATCGATCTTCCACCGATCCTCTCCTAATGCAAGAAATTTTTACAACGACGTGAGCAAATGAAGGTATTTCAGATTCACATCACACTTTAGGGTTTGTATATTGTTTGTATAGTTTTTGAATATCAACGTTCCAATAGCATGTGACATGACATTTGGTTGCTTCCCAAATCATATTGCTTCTTTTGTCAGCATTTGATGCAAGTCTTTTCTTTTTTACCATATTCACGTGAAGATTAGATCATTGCAATCTTTGAACATATCCACACCAGGAAAAGGGATACAATAGCAGCAAATATATGTATGCATCATGGAACTAGAAATCTTTCTTAAGTGAAAAGGCTGAAACTTATAAATCCAGACAAGGCGGCTCAAGTTAAGTAGACCACAAGTAGTCAGTTTTACTTTTTTTTCCCTAAATGCAATTGGAATGTTCGAAAATAACTAGTGCATTCAAATAAAAATCACTAGACTTTCTGTTTCCCTATTATTGTTTTGGATTAAATGTTACTACTGATACACCCACCAAGGATGATCGGGATAGAGCGAGCTTAAACTCCAGAAATTAGAGACAATAAACAGAGAGAAAGAGATTATAGAAGGAAAACGATACAAGAGTTAATTCATTTCATTGATTAATATCCATTCTTCTTTACAATGTATAATATATACTAAACCTTCCTTCTACCCTAATACATTAATTATATTCTATTGGGCTGTAAGGTTGAACAGACGTATCACTATGATACACTTGTGAATAATGGCACAAGCCCACTCATATCCAATATTGCAGCCCAACTAATATAATAGTAGGCCCAATTAATTAAGTTTTTATGTTTACTATATATATATATATATATATATATTGCTTTGTATTCAATTGGAAGATCAATGAATGAAATGAATGAAGCTTAACTTTCTCCTCCCTCTGTCTCTATTTCTCTCTGCTTTATCTCTATATTTTCTGGAGTTTTAGATCACTCGAAGTGTCTCTATCTTTAATACAATTCAAGGTCGTATCAACTACCCACAATCTATATATATATTAAAACAATACCGGAGGTAATTTATGGAAATATTCACTTTCATTAAATATTCATTAATTGAACAATTTAATTTATTAATTATTAAGTTAAAATATTCTATATATATATATAATAATTTGGTAAGATTCTTAGTGGATGAAAATGGTAATAATATAATTTAGATTTGACTCTAGAATAATATTTAGATTTATCATCAATAATATTTAGTTAAAAATGTGCAAAATTTAAATAAAATCAAGTAAAATTCCACTAACAATATGTGAAAGTTAAATACATACAAATATGTGAAAAAATCGATTAAAATTTATATTTCTATTCACATATACACTGATATGTTGATATACATATCAAATATCTATATATTCAACAGTAGAAATATTTGATTTAATCTTTAAATAAAAACATTAAAATATATTAAAAAAAAAATTAGTAGTGATGATATGCCCAATCGTTTCCTAATAGTTTAATAAAATTGTTTCCTTTTAAAAAATGAATGTACATAATTATAATTAAACTCTAGTCGTAACAGTTTTATTCATATATCGGATTTCCCTAACAATCATAAATATCAATTATTTCTTTAACAAAATCTTATTTTAATTAAACTATGATATCACAGTTATTTATCTATATATTAGTAAAAATATAATTATTTCAAGCAATTCAAAAAACTAATTCGGAATTCCAAATTGCTTATATAAGAATTAGAATACATAAATCGAGCATATATAGATTTCGGGTCAATGATTTTGTGATGATTTAGCGGCTTAACAAATTTTAAAAGATCAAGTTAAAATGTGACATTAATAGATACTTGACTGTATGTATATTTTCTTCGAACTAAAACTCAATGGATTTTATGATTTTTTAATTAATTTTTCATTATTGTCAAATGAAGCTTCATACAAATCATCAGGATTAAAATTATATAATATTTATAAAATCTTATGAGAGATAAACTTAGAATAATGAAAAAATACATAAGATAGCTAAAAATATTATAATAAATTTAGAAACACATAAATGTTATGAACGAATGAAAATTGAGACAAATAGTTCTGTAGTAATTTTTCCTGTTGTAATTGTCAATAGATAAACTAACATTTATCCATAGAATTTTCTGAAAGTTAAAAATCACACAACATTCATAATATTCACAAAACTTTTTATTTTTTTAAAAAAATAATTTACTAACAATTGATTAGAGTTTTTCTTTTTTTTGGGGGGTTTAAAATCCCAAAATTCTCAAATATTATATTATAATTGTAACGCAAATTATGGTAACAAAAAGATATTGAATGAAATCAATATATAATTCGTATATTATAGCCATAATTGAGCCATTAATTTTTTATTTATTTTCTAAAGAAATTAATTATGATGCCTTAATTAGGTTACTTTATTTAGGATATGATAGATTCAAAAAATGTTTTGAATTATTGCATGGAATATGATTTCATCAAATCATTTCAATAAATAGTTTCCTTGATATTCACAATTTAAATTAATCTATTAGGTATACTTAATATTAATTAGAAGTAATAACGAAAATGATCGATCATCTTAATATTTGACATATTTAGCCAAAAAAAAATGTTAAATACAATCTTCAAATTATGGTAGGAAATCATCAAACTTTGGACCCTCTTTTATTATTGGCACTATAAATATAAGACCATCATTTTACATTCTTATTAGTTCATCGTATCTCAAAGGAAAAAATTAATTGTGTTACTTTGTTTTGTTTGATTTTATTTTTCTTTTGTAATTATTATAGATTCTCATTAGCTCATTGTTCATCATCTTCTCTCAAACGAGAATTTTAATTGTGTTACTTTTTTTTTGGTTTGGTTTAGTTCTTTTATTTATTTTTTGTTATTATTGTCGATCATATTTTCTAGCCTCAGACTAAGATTCAAATAAAGGAATTCATATTTGTTCGAAGGGCATTACATGTAAATGTGAATTAACACACCAATTCCAATTATATTTCAATTTTTTTTTATGATTGTGCATAACTTTTGATGTGCAAATTCTCGACAGTTTAATCCATTTCTTTTGTTTTTTGAATGTTTATGCAATTTTTTATCCATATGATACAATTAAATTAATTTAATAATTTTTTTAACAGACAATAAAAATTCAGATATAGACTGTTGGGGCCAGGCCCACGGGCCCAGGCCCAGGCCCAATGGATCGATCCGTACAATCATGTCCAGCCCAGAAGACTAGCCCACCGAAACCAACAATACGCTGAAATCTGCACAAGTCAAGGCCTCGCCATCAAGGACTAGAGCGCCTCGACATCGAGGAGCCCAGCGGGTCGACATAGAGGCGTTCCATGAAAAGAAACCCTAGCTCACTGGCGGCGCCCGAACGTTAGAGCCCTAACCACCTCCGAAAACCTCGCAACCGCCCCGATATTCACGGCGAGCCGTTGCTGCTCGGCGCCTAGGGTTAGCTCCTGCCACCCAACCCCTATCCTGTCTATAAATAGGGGCTGGGGGCTCATTTTTTGTCTCTAAAAACTGATAGAAATCCTTAGCCGTCACTCTGTCAAATTTTATACTGATTCCGTCTCTCCTTTCCGGCAAATATATTTACGTTGCTTCGTTTATTATTTATCTGATCTCAATCGTTATTCCTTGTACATTTTCTTTATTGCTCGTTATTATTTGCGATGTTTTCATAAAGTTCTAAGGCTCCATTTTCTCATGAAATCGAACCTCAACATTTGGCGCCCACCGTGGGGCCCTTGGAACTATTTTTCGTGTTTTATTCGTTGATCCAATGGCAGGTAATAGCGAGAAAACGGGAAATCAAACTGGGAAAGCAGCTGGGGCTCGCCCACCGGGCTCCTCGGCACCGAAGGACCTCGTCCCCATCGACGAACTGGTGCGCCAGACGTTCCAGGCTGGTGGTACCCAGGCCGTGCCTCCGAATATGTTGAACGCCGTCCTGGCGCGGTTGGCCGAAGAGGCTGAGGAGAACTGGCGCCGCGCAAAAGAGATGGACACCAGGATCATGGAGCTGCACGCCACCAACCACGCCCTCTGTAAGGAGAATGAGCAGCTCCGCAAAAGGAACGCGCATAGAAAGCAGCCCTACGTCGAGGAGCCCCTTACTAGCGAGAAGCCACCAGATCCCCGCAAGAACTTGGCCCTCGATCTAGAGGAGTTCATCGACCTGAGCACGCCTGCTACGTCCGATCTCGGGCGTAGACCCACAGGAGCAACGACCTACCACCCTACTGAGCACCTCGCTACCGAGCAGTTACGAGGCGAATATGAGAAGCGTCTTGAAGCACGAATGGCTGGGCTGGAGAAGCTTATCTGCCGCATCCCGAGGATCATTCCCCCAGAGACACTAATACCTCGAGACAGCTATGCCGATTCACCGTTTACGCCCGACATCACTAATACGGACGTCCCAGCGAGGTTCGTGCAGCCTTCGTTCCAGTTGTACGATGGGACAACCGATCCGGAGGATCACAAAGCCCTCTACAAACAGAAGATGTTGACCACCTCGATCCCGGGCGACCTCCGCAAGGCGTGTATGTGTAAGAGCTTCGGAGCGAGTCTCACCGGACCAGCCCTCCAGTGGTTCGTCAACCTACCGAGGAGCTCTTTCTCGACGTTCTCTGAGCTCCACATGGCCTTCCGGAAACAGTACTCCAACTGCCGACGTGTGGCCAAGCACCCTGATGCCCTTAACAGCATACGCATTAAGAAGGGAGAATCTCTGAGGTCTTACGTGGGACGCTTCAACCAGGAGCTCGCCTCTATACCGAACTGCCCTCCTCTCACTGCAGTCTTCGCCTTCAAGAATGGCCTAGACGTGTCCTCTAAGCTCTACCGTGACCTGACCAGCCATCCTTGCTACGATATGGACTCGGTCCTCTCGCAAGCCTGGGCTGAAATTAACTGGGAAGAGGACGAACCGAACCGCATCGCGCGTCTGAACGAGCAGAAGGCCTACGAGCTCACTAGCCCGCTTCGAGAGCCTCGATATAGAGGATGCCCCTCTACATCGAGGTACGTGGATCAAAAGGACCTCCGTGATGAGCGACGTTCCCGACGAGACCATCCTTATAGCCGCACGCCACGTACGGGGGAGGTTCCCTACAACCTCTGCATCGACCAGGATTACCTGGTCAACAACGTGCTCAAGGGGCTCGGTGGCGCTGTAAAGTGGCCCGCCAAGATGAAATCCGACCCCAAAACACGGGATACGAAGAAGTTTTGTGGTTTCCACAATGACCATGGTCACAAAACTGAGGAATGCCAGGCTCTACGTCTGGAAGTGCTCGAGCTCCTAAAAAACGGCTTCCTTACAGAGTACCTGGCGAACAAGGGAAAGAACACGTGGACAAGGGGTAGGCAGGCTAATCCTACGGGAAACACAGAACCTCAGAACAAGCCACCACCCGTTGAGCGAACGATCCATGTGATCATTGGGGGGTCAGAGATCAGCGGAAGGTCGCGCTCTGCAGCCAAGAGAGCCCGCAGGATCCTCAATCAGGAGGTCCACCACATCAGCCCCATACAGCAGCATGAGGCAATTGAATTTACCGCTGAGGAAATGCCGGGGCTTATTCATCCGCACCATGATGCACTCGTGATATCACTCCTGATATCAAATTGCCAAGTGAAGAGGCTGCTTGTAGATAACGGCAGCTCCGCGAACATTATGTTCCTTCGAACACTGAAAGAGATGCAGATCCCTATGAGCAAGATAGAGCCGATAACCATGACCCTCTACGGTTTCAATGGGGGCCAGCAGCAGACGATCGGGGAAATCACTCTGCCCATGTACTGTGGAGGTCTAAACTTGGATGTGAAGTTCCAAGTCGTAGACGCCACCTCCGCGCATAACGCCATCCTAGAGAGACCCTGGATTCATTAGCTCAAAGCGGTTCCCTCGTCGTATCATCAGGCACTCAAGTTTCCCACTCCCTGGGGAATCCAGACCATCCGAGGCGAGCAGAAGGCGTCAAGGGATTGTTACTACGCCAGCTTTAGAGCCGTCTGTTCACAGCAGCATAGCTCTGTGTCAACCCCAGCTGGCCGACCCGAAGCCGAGGAACTAGAAGAAGTAGCTATAGACGAATCAGATCCGACTCGTACCACCTTCGTGGGGGCGGAACTCCCCGCCGATGTCAGGAGCGCCCTCTTAGGTTTCTTGCGAAAGAAGGTTCATGTATTCGCCTGGTCACACCGCGACATGACCGGGATCGACCCGTCAACCATCACCCATCGCCTCCAGGTGGATCCAAACTGTAGGCCGGTGCAGCAGCGGCGACGGAAGTTCTCCGCGAAAAAGAATCAGGCCATCAATGAGGAAGTACAGAAACTCATCGACATTGGGTCGGTGCGAGAGGTGCATTACCCCACTTGGCTTGCCAACGTGGTAGTCGTCAAAAAGAAAAACGACAAGAACCGGGTTTTCATTGACTTTACTGACCTAAATAAGGCGTGCCCAAAGGACCCCTATCCTCTACCACACATTGACGCCATAGTCAATGCGACAGCAGGGCACGAGCTCCTGAGCTTCATGGATGCGTTCTCAGGGTATAATCAGATCCAAATGCACCCTGATGACCAAGAAAAGACGGCCTTCATCACCAGCCAGGGCATTTACTGCTATAAGGTGATGTCATTCGGATTGAAAAACGTGGGCTCAACATACCAACGCCTCGTCAACTCTATGTTCAAGGAAAAGATCGGTAAAACAATGGAGGTCTACATTGACGACATGCTCGTCAAGTCACTCCGCTCTCGGGATCACGTGACTCACCTGGAAGATGCCTTCCAAACCTTGGAAGGGTACAACATAAAGCTGAATCCAGCGAAATGTTCGTTCGGGGTAGCGTCCGGCAAATTCCTCGGTCATATAGTGACCCAAAGGGGAATAGAGGCTGACCCCACGCAGATCAAGGCCGTTCAGGGCATAGAACATCCAAGATCCCCGAAAGAGGTGCAAAAGCTGACTGGCCGCCTCGCCGCCCTTAGCCGCTTTATATCACGCTACTCCGAGAGGACCCATTCCTTCTTTAACACGTTACGGAAGGGAAAGCGGTTCGAATGGACTGAAGAATGTGCAAAGGCACTCGAAGAGCTGAAGGCCTATCTGGCTAGCCCACCCTTGTTGTCAAAACCAATCAACCGTGAGCCACTGCTACTCTACCTATCCGTGTCGGACCACGCGGTTGGAGCCGTTCTAGTACGCGAAGCAGACGGTAAACAGCACCCGGTCCATTACGCCAGTAAGTCTCTACTAGATGCTGAAACACGATATACCGCCTTGGAAAAGCTCGCTTTGGCACTCGTAAATGCCGCTCGAAAGTTGCGGCCCTATTTTGAGGCGCATTCCATCAAAGTGATTACGGCTTACCCTATAAGAGTCGTACTGTCAAAACCGGACCTGTCTGGGCGTCTGCTCAAATGGGCTGTTGAAGTAGGGGGTTACGGAATTCAGTACGAACCAAGGACTGCAATCAAGTCGCAAGTACTAGCTGACTTCGTCGCGGATTTCTCAACAAATCTGCAGCTAAAGGTGGAACGCGAAGTAGCTCACACGACAAAAGCTGATGAAGATGCCGGCGTCTGGTTATTAAAGATCGATGGAGCTAGTAACGTGCACGGCAATGGGGCCGGGGTGGTCCTGACGGATTCGCACGGAGAAAACTACGAACGAGCTATCCGGCTCGATTTCCCAGCAACAAACAACGAGGCCGAATATGAGGCGCTCGTCCAAGGTATGCAGCTAGCCCTAGAACTCGGGGCTCGTAGAGTACGAGCCGAGAGTGATTCCCAACTAGTGGTCAATCAGCTAGATGGCACCTATGTAGGGTTTGAGTCTACGATTAACAACACGAGTTGTTATTCAAATCGCAGGATCGTTCTTAGGGTATCAAAATAAAAACAATTAAATAAACCATGCGAAGCCTATGCATGCTCCTACAATATTAATTGTACAAGGATGGATTAGGGTTTGTACCTTTTTCACCGTTTGATCTACAGGACAGATCGGAGTATGATAACGGTGAAGAAACGTTCAGATCTGAAGCGGAATACGAACAAAACGATGGCTTTCTTCCCTTTGAAGAAATCGATGGCTCTCTCTTTGTTCCTACAGATCTGATCTTCTGATCTGTATCCCTTGCTCCTTGGAAATCTGGTGAGGATTATTCTACCAAGTTGATTCAGCCGGAGGATTTGATCAGAGAAAATCCCTCCTTCCTGAATGCCCTAGCCGCCGCCCTCTCTCTCTGTATACTGAGATAATATGTTTTCACACACAATTCTGATCTAGGGCTTGGCTTTTATAGTGTTAGGGTTTAATGAAAAAACCCTAACCCTAATGGGCTTGAGCAGTGTGTGGGCCAGACCAGGGATCAGATGCAAATAATAAAGTGGGCCCTCTTTTATTAATTAATTCTCACATGTCCAACCCAGAACATTAATTAATTAATAAAGTATTGTTTTAACCTTCACCACGGTAACAATACTGACTCGCCCCTTTATTACCACGTTATTAGGAACGGGTTGCACCAAACTAACTTGATCCACATATTTAAGGTTTCAGACATTCATTAATTAATTTGGTTTATATGACAATCAACCACAATTAATTAATATCTTATTTCCTGAATAATACCACTCAACCTTTATCTCTTATGCTTGAACAAATCATTCAGCCTGCAGGACTTAGCATAAAGAACCTTGTGAGCTCATCAGGGAATGTCACCATCCTGAAACGGATATGTTACGATACATCCAGACTAAGCAGACCCCACACAAACTGCCAACACCCAAAATACGAGTATAAGGGTACATGTAAGACCCGCCACTATGGTAAATCAAAGTGCGGTCAACCTGTGTGTGCCTCTTATCCTTCAGTAAGGTTTAAGATCAAAGAAAGTATATTGGGATCTGGCTCGTTCATATGTCAATGAGAACGGCGCATCCCACTGTTGATCCCATCAATACATAAGAATGTACCGACACATCAAGTAGCCAGGATAAGCCCACTTATGAACTGATGTGCCGCAGCTTAAACCGACAGTCTATCCAGGAACCGTCTCAGCTGTGATACTCTTTATATCTCGCTAGGTCAAGCGAACCATATGATCCTCTTGTGATCTACAACACACCATATGGCCATCCCCTTCCACGAGATAAGAGGATATTATAGTTTGTCGTATGTTCACATTATCAGATAGCGAGATTTGTTTAATGTATCAACATAATGAAAGCCAGTATACAAATGCTTGATCAATTATGCTTTTCAGTATACATATCCCAACAACCTACGCTGTAAAGGATGAGCGTCTAAAATTGTACCACTCCACAATCGAGAGGCTCAAAGAAAGAATTGAGGAGTGGGATCTCCGCCACATCCCCAGGGAATCAAATGCCCGAGCAGACGCTTTGGCAAGCCTAGCCGCCACAAGCTCCTCCCAGAGCACCCGACCAATCCCCGAGGTTTGGTTGCTAGCACCATCCGTCTCCACCCAAAATAGTATTGCGCCCGTCGATCAAGACGGGAATGACTGGAGGGTCCCAATCACTCGATACTTATCCGGGGAACCTCCAGCCGGCGATAAGAACGACGTGACAAAAATCGAGAGAGCAGCCACTCGTTTTACCCTCATTAACGGCATGTTATACAGGCGTTCGCTCGGAGGACCCCTCCTTCGGTGCATCGCCTCTCCCGAGACAGAAAGGGTACTCGCAGAAGTACACGAAGGTGACTGTGGGAACCACGCCGGGGCTCGATCACTATCTCACAAAATAATCACGGCCGATTTCTACTGGCCTACTCTGAAGCAGGACGCGACCAATCATGTCAGAAGGTGCGACAGCTGCCAACGCTTCGAAGCGTCTATCCACAGTAGCGCGGAGCTCTCCACGCTTCAATCACCCCATGGTCATTCATGGTATGGGGTATGGATCTAGTAGGACCCCTACCGAAGGGAACCGGGCAAAAGGATCACATCCTCATGGTGACGGACTACTTCACCAAGTGGGTGGAAGGCGAAGCCCTAGGAAAAACCCGTGATCTGGAGGTTATCAAGTTCCTTTGGAAGCACGTCCTGTGTCGCTTCGGAATCCTGAAAGAGATACGCACAGATAACGGACGATAGTTTGCCAGCGAAAGGATGCAAACCTTCTGTAATACCTATGGGATAAAACTGGTGTTCTCGACGCCAAGGTACCCCGAAGCAAACGGTCTAGCGGAATCAACCAACAAAACAGTAATGGCGACACTAAAGAAGAAATTAAGTCCGCACGGATCCAGGTGGGTAGAAGAACTCCCGGCAGTCCTTTGGTCCTACCAAACCACTTCAAGGACCGCCACCGGGGCTACGCCATTCTCGCTTGCTTACGGGATCGAGGCCGTAGCTCCTGTCGAGGTCATCGCCCGCAGCCCGAGAGTAGAATTCGTAAATGAGGCAGAAAACCTAGACCTACTCCAGAAAAACCTCGAGCTCATAGATGAGGTACGGGAGGATGCAACACTCAAAACCTCTCGGCGACGACTCCAAGTAGAAAGATTCTACAATAAAAAACTGAAACTCAGAAGCTTCCAAGAAGGAGACCTAGTCCTAAGGAGAGTATTCCAAAACACGAAAGAGACCGGAGCGGGAAAGCTTGCCCCTAACTGGGAAGGCCCCTACAAGGTATCTAAAGTAGTAGGGCATGGGGCTTACCAGCTCGAGACGCCAGAAGGGAGAGGAATACAAAATAGTTGGAACATCAAACATTTGAAAAAATACTATCATTAGTATACAGATACGCATATTCTTATCCTACTCTTCCTTTTCATTTTCCTTTTGTTATTTTTCTCAACACCTTTACTAACTTGAGCGTCGGAGGGGCGATGCTAACCTGACCTCGTACTGCATGATTTGCAGCCAAGTACAGGGGTCAACACCGAGGAGCCAAGCTTCTCAATACCGAACCCCTCAGCCCTTCCATACCGAGCCGCTGATCCTGGAGGAAAAGCACAGCTCAGCGAACAGAAGCGAGACGAGAAGATAACATAATTCGAAAGATGCGCAAAAAATATGTAAGCTGTTCGATTCAAACAGTAATAATAGTAACGGTGCGGCGTACGGAATTACAAAGATATTACAAGGGAAACTATTACAAAACACCTAGCTACCCCTCAGTCGGCAACATCGTTGAGGAAGCCCTCGACCTCTTTCTCCTCGACACTCTTCTCGACCTCCGAAATGGGCTCAAGGCGGCTCAAATCTTTTCCAGTATCAAGCATCTCAGCGTCGAGGTTCTGTCCCTCGACGACGGCGGGCGGAGAGGTTGGAGGCGTAGGAGGACGCGTAATGATGTCCAGATCGAACTCCGGACACCTTCGACCAACCACGGCACAGATGGACCCCTTAACCATGTCCACCAGCAGGTCGAAGGTTGATTTGAAGTCCGGGTTCACCACAACCTCTTGGTAATCGACCCCATGTCCCTTCTTCAGCGCCTCCACCTCCGCCTCGTGCGCTTTCTGCTCCCTGAGCCTATCCTCCTGAACCTTGTGGAACCGCCCCTTGTAGGACTCCAGCTCCGTCTCGGTCCTCTGCTGCGAGGCCTCGAACCTCGCAGCCGAGGCCCTCAGTTCTTCCTCAAGGCCCTTACACCGACGAGCCAACTCCTGCCTCTCCTTCCGGAGCTCGTCATATTTCTCTTTTAATTTCTGGCCCTCGAGCTTTGAGTCCTTCAACTCCTCCAAAACCGACACAAGTTTGTTGGCCAGGTCGGCCCGCTTATCCCTCTCAGTCTGCAGCTCCTTTCGGGACCGACCTAGCCCCTCGCTGGCCGAATCCAGCGACTTGATGAGTTGCTCGGAGTAGATGGCAAACCTCCGAGTAGTCTGCAAAAAGTCAGCGAGAAACAAGTTAGACAAGGACAAAGTCAGAATCAGAATCGCCTAGAAGCACGAAGACCTATACCTCCTGGAGATCCTTCGCCATGATGAAGTTCTCACGGGCGTACTCACTATCAAAATCCTCGGCTCGAAGCTCCCCGTCGAGCACCTTCTTCACGTGAAGCGCATACGCAGCCGTAGAAGAGGCGATGCTCGTCGAACCCGAGCCGACTAGAACCAAGTCCAAACCCTTCGATTGCCCAGTCGACCCCGACCGAGCCCGAGACTCAACGCTCACATCTCGAGCCTTTTTCCTCCTCTCATCCCTAACAGTCTTAGGAGGAGGCGTTGCAGCCCTCGTCGGCTAAACAGGAGGGATAGTCGCAGGAGTCGACGCCGAGACAGTCACTTTATCAGCTTGCTCGGCTATCACCGGCTCGTTGGTACGCACCATCGGAGACACGTGAGAAGTCTCGACAGCGACCCTCATGGACGAGGGGCCCTCGGTAGTAGGGGTCGACGATGAAACTTCTCGCTGGCGCTTCTGCGCCTTCATCGCCGTCAGTAAGTCTTTCAGGGTAAGGTTCGCCATGTCAGCAGGGATTATCTCCTTCTCACCTCGCTCGTTGACCCAATGCTCGGCGCCGATGCTCCGCTTCCCTTTAACCGACGCGAACCGTCGATCAGTCCTCGAGAATGTTATGTCGATGCGTGCCTCCTCCTCTTCAGTAAGGACTATCTGCGTATATCCTGCATAAAAGGAAAGAGAGTCAGTTAGTAACCGATCCATCTATATGTTGAGGAGCATACTTGAGAAAATCGCACTTGTAGGCACACCCCCTTCGGGTAGGCACTCCGGGTCAGAGTGGTTCATTGACACCCACACCCATTGGTTCTTCCAACCTGGAGTATTCTGTTTACAACCAGTGATCATCGCTTCGGCCAGCGAATCCCTCTTCGATAAATAATAGTAACCCGCTTCGTATTTGGCCAACCTATACAAGTAATGCCACTCGCGGAGGGTCGGGTACCCTAGCCCGGCATCAAAAAATAGGAGCAGAGTCCCTAGCATATGGCACCAACCGATGGGTGCGAACTGGAAAGGAGCCAACCCATAAGAAAGTAGGACGGCTCGAAACCAAGCGTGTAGGGGCCACCCTACCCCATACTTAAATACCGCGAGGAAAAACGCCACCTCGTCGATGCGAGGGGGCCGACAACACCTCTCGTCGGGCCGCGGCAGTGTGTAAACCATCTTGTGGCACGCCACACCGACCGTACTCCTCGATATTGACCCCTCGGTGGCGACAGAAACGGCCGCTCGGACCGGATCATCGGGATTGATCTGATCCTTCTTGACGAAGGACTTGTCAACCTGCAGAGGCACGAACGAGTCGCTACTCCCCTCGCTAGCCTCTGCAGTGCCCTCCTCTTCCAATATCTCCTCAGGGTCGAGATCAAGGATAGGCTGTTCGGTATCGACCCGCAGCCTCTCAGAGCCCGACGAGACCGCCTCGTGGTGCAGAAACCCTCCAACCACAGACTCCCGAGTACCCGACGAAGACGATGGCTCTTCCCAAATCTCAACCGGAGAACTCGCCATGAAGACTCAAGGAAAAAGGAAAATTGGCAAAGAAAAAGGTCCCCCACAAAACAAGAAAACAAGAAACGCGATCGAAAAAATACGCACGCAAGAAATGAAAGGGAAAGGACCTCGTAAACATTCGACCCATCCATGCAATCAACCCACACAACCCGGAAAAAGATGGACGGCAGTTACAGAAGTAAAATTCCAACACGAACATCGCAATTCAACATCAACACACGATTGAATCAACTCAAATATTATCTACACACTCCGAAGCATACCCAGAAAGCAAATCAGAAAATCACCCAAACAATCCGGATCACAAAGGCAGGGACTGCGTGATCAACCGAGAGAAAACGCATGCATAACAGGACACGGATAGATAACAATCGATTACTATGGGTCTCAAATTGAATCAAGTACGAACCCAACAAGGAACACGCATACGATCAGCAAAGAAAATTACAACCTAATCTATTCCCAATCAAACTAAGTCCGATTCAACTAGCCACACAAGCATAATCCGCGAAGGAAAATAGAAACGAACGCAAGTAAAAGGCAAGAGAGCTCGGGGGTTTACCTGATCAATCGAGAACGAGCGCGCGAAGAGGCAGCTCGAAATGAAGAAGCAGGTACGGTCGCGGAAACTAACAAGGTCGCCGGGAACTTTCGTCGGAAAAGAGGTAACTGCCGCCGCCGAAGTCGGTAAAATCGGAAGAGTGAGAGCAAAAGTGTGGAAGTGGCGAGTCGTGCAAGTGTTTATAAGAAGAAACCGTTCGCCTCCTCCAAATCGCCCTTGAAGTTTGATGTAATTACGACCATGCCACTCCAGGGGCGGCAAAATTGAAATAAGTACCTCGGTACCGAAGCATCTCACGCCTCTACCTCGAGGCGCTCAGCTCCACCTTATCGACCCGCCCAGGGAAATCAAGAGCGGCAACGCTCCCCAGCGGGGAAAACTATAACGCGATCGACGCCCTCTACGGGAACGTGAGGCCTCCCCACAGGAACTCACCTGGCGTCCAACGATCCGCTATAACTCGCCCCGCTAGCGCTCTACGGAGCCAAAATAGAGTGCACGCATGAGAGCCCCGCTCCGCGCAAGAGAATGTTCTCCGGAATGATTCTAACCCGCGTGACCCCCGGACTCACGCTTTAGCCCTCGGGGCGATATCCCAATATCCCCCGCACGGTCATACGCTTGCGCTCCCCAGGAACCTTCGTATTGACCAGGAGTAGTATCCCGGCTACTCCCTGGCGGAGTTACTCTCTCAGGAAGTACCTCCCGGGCACGAAGGTAGTCTATTGGACACCTCGAATTTCCACACTCTGTATCAAGTCTTAACTCGAAGTTTTGGTCCCACGGCCTGTTACGGACAGACCCTGCAACCAAAAGGGGCTATTGTTGGGGCCAGGCCCACGGGCCCAGGCCCAATGGATAAATCGATCCGTACAATCATGTCCAGCCCAGAAGACTAGCCCACCGAAACCAACAATACGCTGAAATCTGCACAAGTCAAGGCCTCGCCATCAAGGACTAGAGCGCCTCGACATCGAGGAGCCCAGCGGGTTGACATAGAGGCGTTCCATGAAAAGAAACCCTAGCTCGCTGGCGGCGCCCGAACGTTAGAGCCCTAACCAACTCCGAAAACCTCGCAACCGCCCCGATATTCACGGCGAGTCGTTGCTGCTCGGCGCCTAGGGTTAGCTCCTGCCTCCCAACCCCTATCCTGTCTATAAATAGGGGCTGGGGGCTCATTTTTTGTCTCTAAAAACTGATAGAAATCCTTAGCCGTCACTCTGTCAAATTTTATACTGATTCCGTCTCTCCTTTCCGGCAAATATATTTACGTTGCTTCGTTTATTATTTATCTGCTCTCAATCGTTATTCCTTGTACATTTTCTTTATTGCTCGTTATTATTTGCGATGTTTTCATAAAGTTCTAAGGGCTCCATTTTCTCGTGAAATCGAACCTCAACATAGACTAAACTTTAATATGGTGAAGAAGTTTTTAAATACAATTTCATATTCAAGATAATAGAAGGAAATATAGATGTTTAAAATGTAAATTTTTGTTGGTTTATAATACTGTATTTATTGAGTTTCAGTAAATTAGTGTGTTGAAGCGTTACAAATTAATAAAAATTTATGAGATTTAATATATTTTTTCTAACCCCATGTCTTAGACATGAGCTTCTTAATTTTCTTCTTAAGCTTTATATGAATTGGCAATGTTAAGTGTTAAGTAGAACAAATTTCAATATAATTAAATTTGTGAGTTTAATTTCAATCTCTATCATCCAATCTATTTTATTTTTTTATTATATTTTTTATAACATTTTTTAATCATATTTTTAAGTTTAGTATCGAGCTATATTATTTTTAAATAATATACGTTTAAGCATATTTGTTTCCATTTTTATAGGATGGATCTTCCACACATTAAAGAGGAGAATGTGGGTGATTCTCCAGTAATAAGCCACACCACATCCAACTTGTGCAAATGAAGTAATAAGTGAAGAATCATGGGTGAAGTTCATTGTATATAAAGGAAGAAGTTTTTTTTTAGTACGAGGCAAAAAAGGGGCTATCCTACGGTCAATCTGAAATCGAAGTTGCAAGGTATTGCATTAGTCTAGGTATTTTTTGGTTTAGTTTGAATTTGTAGAAGAAAGGTTTCTATAGTTTAATGTTTTTCGCTTTTTTTATTATAAATTTAATATGCTTTTTATAAAATATTTTTCACCCGGTGAAAAAGTAATACTTGTGCACCATTTTTATTTTTTTAATTTCGTACTTATCCGCTTCATATTGTTCGGAATGTTACAACATTCCGAACAATATTTATTTTCATTGTGCACACGAGTTTTTTGTTTTGTGTAAGTTTTTTATTTTTTGTTGCTACAATACAAATAATACCTCAAATTTTAACAGTAAGTATTTTTTTTACGTTAAAATATGGTTAAATGTATTATATTTAGTCCATAAAAACCAACATATAATCACAAGTATATAGATCTGAATTTATTAAATTTTTACAACTTTGAAATGATCATGTTTCATTATAGTTAGTATTTTTTTTAGGTTAAGATTCTTCTTTATTTTATTTTATTGCTTTTTCTTTATCAAAATAGTAGCACATAATATTATTCGGAGTTCATCATAATAGGCTAAAATTATTATTTAATAAATCAAAATATTAACTAATGTTTTTATTTGAGTATATAAGTTCAGAAAAAAAAAAAAGTGAAAGGCATGCTGATGTGACAAAGAATTAACAATATTTTATAAATTTAAAATATGAAACAAGATTTCATAAATTCTCAAAATTAAGGATGGCCAACTATACTTATCCTATACAAAATAGAATAGTGCATAATGATTTTTTTTATTACAAAAATCTAGATTAATCTTAGAACATAGTTGATATAAATATGTTATTATGAACTAAAAATATTTTATATAGTTATAAAGAATTTAGGAAATATATTATTTTTTATTCACCTATATTATCTTATCTTATTTTATATAATAAGAATAATTTTTATATAAATATAAGTAAACAAATCAAAATAAATGATTAATTATAATATAATATAATCCACGCATCGCATGGGTGCCATACTAGTCTATTTTGGTACATCTAACATGTTGATACAAATGATGCAACAATTCACACAAAATTATCCTTCTTGGAGCCACATCTATATACTATATAAAAAGAAAATAGTCTCTATTAACTGTTCCCGCCAAAATCACATTAATCAGTTTTTATTTTTATTTTTTAAATTCTATTATAATATAGATATATAATAAACAATAATAAAAATATAACTAAACTATATTTTTGACTTTTTCTTAAAAATATTAGATCTTATTAATTTATTGTATTTATTATGTTTTTAAATAATATAAATATAATATCATTTATGAGATTATATTAAAATAAAATCGTATAAATTTTATTTTTATTAAATTTATATATATAGTTTTGACGTATAATATAGTTGAATAAAAATTAAATATATGTAAAATAAATTTCTAAAATATTCTAATATATATACTTTTGTTAATTATATTTTAAAATTATAAATTAAAATATATATTTGATTGTGCAAATTTAGTATATTTAAAAATAAAAATACATTATTTAAAATATCTAAACCCTAATGTCTTATCTAACAGCCAACGACACTTGACATTTTCTCTCTCAAACAAATATTTGCCGCCGCTCGTGCTGCCACCGCCGCCCTGCTCGCCGGCGTGCCTGCGTTTTCGCTTCGCCCCTCCGTCGGCTAGCGGCTCGTCTCTGTGGCTGTGCTGCCACCGCCGACTACTACTCGCACACAGCCAGTCAGCCACCCCTCCGCTGTTGTGCCCTTACTGTAAAGGTGATTCCATAAAAATGAAATATTTTTACACCTTTACTCATTCTGGTAAATATTTGGCCGTGTATTGAATGTTTACTTTCTAAAACAAAACTTGAGAAATTCTGATGTGTGATCCGATCATCTATCATTTGATTAAATTTGTGTTGAAACTTATCTCAATCTTTTCATGACGAAGCTTGCGATATACATTCAATTCAATTTAGGATCTTGCTTATGTTTTCAAAATTCTTTATGGTTATTGCCCCAATTAATCTGATTCCCTTTTTCTGGATTTTTTATTTTAATTTTTTCATTTAGTTGATTGCTCGGCAACTACTTTGTCATTCGTTCAATATTTGACATTGAGGCGGTTGTTGCTGGCAATTGTGGGCAATTTCTTGACATTGTTTTACATATGTAATAACCCTTTTCCCTTTTTGTAACACACAACAAATAGGATATTAGTATGTATTCATTGTTCCATGGCTTTCCTTATTCTCATTTTTTCTTTTTTCTGCACACTTGAATTTCACTTAACTCCGCTTAATACAGTAAACGTGCTGCACCCAGCTGAGCCGTCCTGCGCCTGCCACCGTCCCTGCTGCACGCACCCAGCCACCGCCCACCGGGAAACTTGTGTGAGGTAAGAATGTTATAGGCTTTATTTATTGTTCTCTGTAGAATAGGACTAAACTCCCTCTGCTAACTGCTGACTGATCTCAAACTTGAAACTGTATGCAAGAAATTTGGTATCAAACGCCATCCTTTGTTGCTTAAAAATCGGGTCAAACCCGACCCATCCAACCGAATTTTGGGTCGGGTGAGAGGGGATGTCGTGCGTGTTTCGGGTCATGGTCGGGTGGTCTATTTCGGGTCGGGTTTGTCCCGACCTGACCCGATGCACACCCCTAGATTAATAATTGAAAATCATAAATCTTTATCCAAATTTCAATTAATTATCATATTTATCTCTTTTTTTAAGTATTAATTTAGAATCTAATCTTTTTCATGTAAATCATAAACTTTAGTTGGGCTAATAATTTTTAACTATAATTATTAATATTTTTTTGCTTTAGAAATTTAAGCAAAAATTTGTAATAGTCTTCTTTGTAGAATTAAGTTCTACAAAAATCTATAGAACTTTCTAAAAAATCAGATAGATATAGAATTATAAAGATTATTCTAAAAATTAGGGTGGTTAAATCCTAACCATTCATTACTATATAAATAGGGGTTGTATTATCACATTTGTATCAAGAAAAAAAAAACATTCACCAAATAAATATCCTTCTTATCTTAAATATTTTATTATCTAAATTCTAAATGTTTCTCCACCATAAAATCTTATTTTTTCTAATAATTTAAATCTAAAAAAAACATATAATATCATAATAAATTTGTTTTAATTATATTTATTGAATTCAATAATATCTACACAATAACTTTATAATATAAGTTTATTAATAAAAATGAACATAAAATATATTTTTGGATAATTAATAAAAATACCTATAAATATATATAATTTCTTGAACTATATTTAATTATCAAAAAATGAGATATTATTAAATATATAATTCGTGCAATGCACGGGTGTAATCTAGT
>JAPKLW010000527.1:194250-348433 GCA_026898455.1 Plectranthus barbatus
GATATTATTAAATATATAATTCGTGCAATGCACGGGTGTAATCTAGTAAATCCCATAAATGATTTTAGTTTCAAAACCCTAATTTTCCTCACACCTCACAGTTTTGTCGACGCGCGCGCACATGAAAGATCGATTCGGCGATTTCATATATTCTCCCCCAACCAGATTTCTTCCTGCTGTATTGCCCTAAATTCATCGAAGAATTTATCACACACGAAGACGACGAAGTAAACCTTCCCCTGTTCATAACTAATTTTTCTACGAGCAGCATTCGATGAGTCCGGAGATTGAGAGATTTGTACATACGCAATCTCTCACAATTCTAATTTTGTTCTTCTTCATAATCAACTTGAAAACCCTACTCCGTTTGGAGCATAGCTGTAGTTGTATAAAATAAAAACTCTGAACCAACTGTTTCTATCTTTGCGTATCTATTGTTGAATATTAGTGTTGTGGCAGTCCTATTGACTGTTGAAGATGAAGATATCGGGACGAGTTGTGTCCAAAAAGCCTATCTCGTTGTCTCGCGCGGCGAAGCTCATCTCTCGGTTCGCGGCGGTGGAGAACGGCTCCTCCCCTGCTGTGTCGATGTACTTGCAGCGCAGCTCCGAGGCGTTCAACCAGTTGGTTCAATTCCATTCCGCGAAAAAGAACCTTCATACGGATAAGGATTCTGAAAACATAATGGTGGAGAGCGAGTTGACGAATTTAGACGAGAGCAAGAAGAAGAAGAAGAGGAGGAATAAGAAAGGAGATGAGGCGAGTAGAGTTGATTCATGAGATGTTGCTGTTGTACTAGTTGATCACCTAAGAGGTGAGTGATAAGACATTTAGAGTTGTTTTTGCATTCTTGACATCAAAATTATCTTGATTTTCATTTCCAATATATATATCCTATAATACCCAGAACTTATATGGGATACGAAACGAACTAAACCACTATTATTGAATTAGTTGAATTCTGATTAGATAAAAATCTCTTTTTGCTTTTTCAGTCAAATATTTTAGTAAATGAGTTAGATTTATCGTTTATTGTTGCAGATCATGTATAAGTTTGTTAATTAAGATTGGTTCTAAAGAATATTTTTAAGTGAAAATCCAAAATTTAAATAAATGAATTTGTATTAAAATAAAAGATGCTCCGGATGAAATAGTTTATCTTTGATGAAAATGATGAACCAAAATTTTGATAGATTGAGAAAATATGTGATGTTGTAATCTTGGTGAAAAAAAAAATATTGTGATCATACTGAGATGGCATTGGTAAGTTGTCAGCATCCTCGTTGCTCTTGAATAGTAAGAATATTGTGATCATGTCAATATAATCTTAAACTGAGGGAGCCACAGTAAAAGAAAATCGCATCATTCAACACCCAAACTCATACTATATTCCTTTCCCAAAATCAATAAAACGTAATTCCCAAAACCCTGCCGATTGATCACTGAACCTCGATTCCAAATAAAAATCAAAGAGATAATAAACCTGACTGAACCAGCTGAAGATTGCCTGAGACGAAAACAAGCATTCCGCCGGCGGGCAAAGTGGCGACGACCCCCCCCATGATTTTCTGGCGTGAGCATGGAAACATCTTGGGCGATTGGGACGAATGCCTTGGCCACAGCATCAGGATCCATCCACGACTACCAGTTGGGGCTTTATGCAAACTTGAAATTCCTGATAAGTATTTTTAGGTCCCACGTGATTTATTAATTTCAATTAGAATATATTAAATGGGTTTGGATTGAGTTAATGGATAAAACCCGCCTAAACCATTTTGGAGACCTTCCCTATTACTCCCTCCGTCCCGGTCAAATTGTCCACATTTGACCGGGAACGATAACCAATGCATGTGAGTGGTAGTGGGATGAATATTTTATTGATGAGTGTAGAAAATTTGCTATTTTAGGAAAGTGGACTAATATTGTGGGACAGACGAAAAAGGAAATGTGGACAATTTACTTGGGACGGAGGGAGTATTAAATATAAATTGGAACAGATATGTATATGTTGGGCCTCAAACCCAGAAAAAGGAACCATTTTATATGATTTAATTGAATCATGACAGATATTTGATAACTAGTATCCATTAAATTCAAGAACCAAGATTTATATGTGTGTATGTGAAGAAAGATGAGTTACTTTATGTGGAATCGACTGGTAAATCAGAATGAAGCATAGATATGTTTTTTTTTTTTTTAATTCGAAATTAATATTAATATAAATATAAATATCTTGTCGCATTTGGTTTTGGGCTGCTAGTGCTACCCTCCACTTTCCTTTGATAATTCAATAACTATCATATTATGAAATTTACTAAAATGATGTATTAAAAATATCATTTTCTTTGGCCCAATAACTAAGATTCATATATATTGAACATAAGTTCTCATTTTGTGTTGGACCTGCACTGTAGGCTTAGTCAGTGTAGTAAAATAATATATATATATATATATTAAAATATCATTATTATTATTATTATTTATTTTTTTGGTTTGACGAGAATGAGAATAATAGAATATAATCTAAGACAATTTTGGTAATGACAAAATATTAAAATCATTTTCAAGTAAAGTAATTGTAAAATGATGATATGTAATAGCGTTTGCGGCAGTAGTAGTAGTAGTGGATAAGTACAACCATAAGTGGAACTGTGGAAGACGTGGTCTTTCAAAAAAAAGTGGAAGACGTGGGGATATTGAATTCTGTACAAATTGATTGCAATTTTGTTGGACTCACACACACACTCACTCTCTATTTTTTTTTTCCAATAAAATAAATAAATATATGATGCTCAGACTTAACAGCTCATAGGTGAAATTAAATTTGCTTTTTTTTATCGCCTGAATATTTTAATTATATAATGATGGACATGGACGATATTTATGGAGGCGTCATTATCAACTTCCGATATTGATAACGTCACAATTTATTTGTTGGACGTTATCCACTCAATTTTACTAATCCCTATACTTAACCTAATCTAATATAATCCAATCCAATCCAATCCAATCCTTTGAAATTTAGTTACTGTCTAATCATTATTCGAATATCCAAACCCTCCTTTTGCTACAATTGATTTTTGGCTGGGTTAACACCTGAATTCATCATAATCTTAGAATAGGAATGAAGAATGATTCAATTGTGAGAATTAATTTATTTATTTTTTATTACAAGAAAAACACATTCATAAATTATGAGAGTGCCACTTGTGATACTGAAATGTGAGTAATATTTTATTTTGTCTGTAATAAGAAAAACTACATATTTAATTTATTTAAAAGTGATAGGAGTATTTGTTAACATCAGGAAAATGCAAGAGTGAGGTGGCGTTCATGCGCCAAATCGACCATCTTTTTATTACTGCAACAAAATTCACCTTCTTCATTCTTCGATTTTAATGTTTTTTTTATACTGCATGCTTGTCTGTTATTCTTAATTAATTTTCTTAAAAAAATTAAGAAGAAATCTGTGTCAGTTCTTTCAATCTATATCACATCCACGATTGTCGCTCGACGCCTTCCACCCACACAGGCCCTCGTGAAAAAGGTGTAGGCCTAAAAAATAATAAAAAAAGAAAAACCTTGGGTCCATACTCCATAGTCCATCCGTCATAAAAAAAAAAGCTCAAAATATACGGAGGTGAGTCACAATGGGTCGTCTTGGAGAGAAGTTTACAGGGTTCTTCAATAATCGATGGCTGGTTTTTGTGGCTGCAATGTGGGTGCAATCTTGCGGCGGAGTTGGGTACGTTTTCGGCAGCATATCGCCGGTGATCAAGAGCGCTTTGAACTATAATCAAAGGCAGGTTGCAAGTTTGGGGGTTGCAAAAGACTTGGGTGATAGCGTTGGGTTTTTACCTGGCTTTTTTTCTGAGGTTTTACCCTTGTGGGGAGTTCTCCTGATTGGGGCGATTCAGAATTTTATCGGATATGGTTGGGTTTGGCTCGTCATCACTGGCAGAACTCAGGTTCTGCCCTTGTGGGCTGTGAGTATTTCATCTTCATTTCTTCATATTTTATCATGTTTTGGGAGCTTTTTACTATGTTTGATCGAAATCGTGTGTTATATATACAAATTAATTATGAATGATTTCATGGGTTCGGAGATGTTGAATGCTACCAGCTGAGTATCTTTATTTGGACCTCTAATTTTGAGTTCTACTTCTTCTTTCCTCTTTTTTTCAGCTGGTTTCAAACTTGAATCACACTTCATTTCCTTTTCATCATGCAAATATATATATGCTTGTGTTTATATTGAGTTTGGAAGTTTTCTAGAGATATTCTTGAGAGGTCGTGATAATATTCATCTGCTGATTTGTGCATTACTTGCAATAAGATACATTTGTGAGTGAATTGCTGCAGATGTGCATTCTTATCTTTGTGGGAACAAATGGTGAGACCTATTTCAACACAGCAGCACTCGTATCTTGCGTGCAAAACTTCCCCAAAAACCGCGGTCCAGTCGTGGGGATACTCAAAGGGTTTGCAGGGCTGAGTGGAGCAATTTTGACACAGATATATGCATTGATACATTCACCCGACCAAGCTTCTCTGGTGTTTATGATTGCAGTTGGGCCAGCAATAGTGGCCATTGCTCTCATGTTCATCGTCAGGCCTGTTGGAGGCCACAGACAGCTTAGATCCTCTGATTCCTTCAGTTTCTCCATCACTTACGGTGTCTGCCTCATTTTGGCTGCTTATTTGATGGGAGTTATGCTTGTCCAAGATTTTGTCTCTGTGAGCCAGACTGTGGTTACAATCCTCACTTTGATTCTGTTCCTCCTTCTGGTGTTTCCTATCGTCATCCCTATCGCCCTGAGCTTTTTCCGGGACCCAAGATCGCCAGCAGAGGAGGCGCTGCTGCATAGCCCGGATAAGCAAGAGCCCAGCAACCATTCTCAAGATATTATATTTAGTGAAAGTGAACTCGAAGATGAAAGGACGAAAGAAGTGGATCTGCTTCCGGCATCAGAGAGACAAAAGAGAATTGCTCAGCTTCAGGCAAGAATAACACAAGCTGCTGCAGAAGGAGCTGTAAGAATCAAGAAAAGGAGGCCACGCCGAGGGGAGGACTTCTCCATGATGGAGGCATTGATTAAGGCAGATTTTTGGCTCATCTTTTTCTCTCTGCTGTTAGGTTCAGGTTCGGGTTTGACTGTGATTGATAATCTGGGCCAAATGAGCGAGTCTCTTGGGTATGATAATCCACATGTGTTTGTTTCCATGATCAGCATTTTCAACTTTCTAGGCCGAGTTGGTGGTGGCTACTTCTCTGAGAGAATCGTCGGGTAACTACGAGTTCTGTGATAGTTCATCATACTATAATATAACATATATCATGAATTCTCACTCACTACTACTACTACTACTACTAACAGGGACTATGCATACCCGAGGCCTGCAGCCATGGCCGTTGCTCAAGTCTTTCTGGCCATTGGACACTTCTTCTTCGCAATGGGATGGCCCGGGGCAATGTACATTGGGACTCTTCTCGTTGGCCTTGGCTATGGAGCGCATTGGGCTATCGTACCTGCTACTGCATCCGAGCTGTTTGGGTTGAAGAAGTTCGCTGCTCTGTACAACTTCCTCACCCTAGCCAACCCTGCAGGCTCTCTGGTATTCTCTGGTGTGATTGCAAGTTCCATATACGACAGGGAGGCCGAGAAACAAGCTCGTGGACAGAACTACATACCTCGTGGTGCATCGTTGTTCCCTCAGTCGAGTTTCTTGACAGCAGAGGAAACGCTGAAATGCAAAGGTACGGTTTGCTTCTTCCTGACATCCATGATCCTGTGCGGGCTGTGTGTGATCGCTGTCATGTTAAGCACGATTCTGGTTCGTCGAACGAGGCCAGTTTACGCGAACCTGTATGGTAGACCTCAGAGGTAGTACTATAATGGTTTTGGCGTTATGGGACTTGGTTGCAATGTTGATCATCTTTTTAAGTTGTTGTTTGTATGGTTTCTTCTTCATCAATCAGCTTTTTTGGTTGGTGGAATAGCTTGTGTTGTTGTATTGATCACGACCCTCATCTAAATGATTATATGGTTGTATTTTGATATATTTTCCTATTCTTTGGCAAGAGATTGTTGAATGAAATTATTCCATATGCTTTTGTGTGCTTATTCTCTCTCCCACTTGTCTTCCTTTTGAAATTGAAACCACATCGGTTTTCTTGAATTTAATGGAGGACTGAGAAAAAAAATTAAAAAGAATCACTTTTGTCGAGAGTGGGATTTGAACCCACGCCCTTTCGGACCAGAACCTTAATCTGGCGCCTTAGACCAACTCGGCCATCTCGACTTTGATATTCTATATCAACAGAAAAAGATATATATATACATAAGCATATGGTCCATGCATTGCAACAGTAAATCAAGTCATGACAATTTATTTAGGGCCCTCTTTGACAGATGATATCCTTACCCTACATTAATTGATACAAACGACATGGACCGCATAGTGCTACAACAACTGGACGTTCACTTTCACAACATCAAGCCATGCCTAATGACAAATGAATCGACTACTTTGAATTACAATCGCAACAGATTATGCTTCAAACTCAGAAGATCAAACTGCCAACCAAAACCGCGGTCAGAGGTACGGTCAAGTTGTCGTCAAGGTCTGTGCTTAAAGGGTGGGACTCAACTAATGCAGTTGCAATGGACACTATCAAAAACCCAACAACCATTCTCATGCTTGCTTCCATGTACCCAAATGATGAAAAGTAGAGCATGTATCTGTTGAGGTTGTACACCTTATCAGTTAAAATGTTATACCCAGTTTGAGATGGAATGAGCAGGCAAAGTATGTTTACCCAATAGAAGCCAAGAAACCAGCTGTTGCCATTGCAATACTACCACCAACTGATTTGTTTTGGTTGTAGGGAAGTTTTTTCCCACCAAACCGGCGACCCACCACATCAGCCATACCTGAGAAGGAAGTATGGGGAGAATATTGCTATATGTATGCTATGTTAAAGGGAGAATCTTAACAAGCATCTATTCATGTTTCAGAAAAAACAGTACCATCACCAGCACACATGTTACAAACTGCTGCAATTGCTATAGGAGATGTTCTCCAGTAAATTGCACCTGCCAAAGTAATAGTGGTAGCATAGTACAAAGGGCCCTTAAGCAGTTCCCTGGATACAGAATCAATTTTGCAATTTTAGAAGCCATAATCATTCCATAATGTAGAAGATGAAAGCGAAAAGAGAATGTGAATAGACAGACACATGTATTTGGTCTACAACCAATTCATTCCGAGTGTTGAAGTTTGCATTCTGTCAGTAGCTGATTCTGTCTATGTTAGATAGCTTTATAAGGCCAAAGCCAAAATCTGGATCATGCACGCCTCTCTTTCTCTACCATTTCAAATTTATAGATAAACAGAACTATCAGAGAGAATGGTTCAATATCCACATGCATCACCATTTGTTGCAGCCTCAAATCATCATATTATCGAACCTATGAATCTATTATGCATCAAAGATGGCCATATATTAAAGGAATCACAAGCTATAATTCTATTCTCCTCAATGACATACTTAAACGTACATTATAACATTCTTCTTCAATCAATTTGCAACAAATCGGTTTCCATAGCATTTAACACAAACCTATAGTCTCCATATCTGCTCATCGACTTGACAGTTGCATCATCCTTCCATATTCCAAGTCCCAAGAGAAGCATTTTAATTATATTAACACCAGGAATGATAGCTGCAAAAATTGCTCCCTGGCGACCAGAACTGCAACATAATTTCATGAACTCAATTACTGTCCTAGAATAAAAAGTTTTATCACAATGGCCATATAGTATTACCTGAACATGGGCCAGCAAAGCATAAATGCCAATCCGAGAGTAATATGCACAAGCTTCCTATTTAGTTTCTAGTTAAGAAAAAAAAAAGGAGAGAAATAAGACTGTAACTACATAGCTTCCACAAATCGAACTCCCAAAACTCAAGAAAAGCATAGTATACAGAATATACTCAAATAATCACATACCAATTATAGTACAGTCTCAAGACTATCTTTGGCAATGTTCAACTAAAACAGATGGAAATTTATCACGGCTAAACGAAATTATGCAATGCTGATGAAATTACTAAGATTAACTTTCCAAATGATTGGTTTCATAGCCGACGCTGCACCCGTGGGATTCAGTTGTACACAATAACATACACATAAACACACATATATGCAATTAGAATGTGCAGAACCCAGCATCCAGTAGCAGCAGGAAGAACAATCATGAAATCCCCAATCCAAAATTACGAGACAATAAAAAAACTCACGTGTATTATAGTATACAAGCACAAAAATCAGAAAAACAAAGCTAATAAAAAAAATAATAATATAATAATAGTAATAAAATAACCTGGTCAAATACGCCTCTCTCAGCAGTCTGTTCCCAGAGTTTGAGCAACGAGAGCGCAACCCCAGCCGACAAACCGCCGGCGATGATATCGCTGACGATAACGTTGTCGGTAAACATGGCCGACGACTTCAGGTTCCGGCGAGTGGTGATGCTCCGCGGCTTGGGAGCGAGCAGCTGAGGAAAATTGAAACAATCCGACTTGAAATTAGGGGAGAGAATTGGGGGAGTAGAGATGAAAGTGATTGCAAGTGCCATATAATATGTATGGCGTGTGGTTTAGCTAAACTGCGCCGTTCACATGGTAGAACATGTGGGCTACGAACGCCATAGCCGTATATTTCAGAAAATTGAGTCGCGCATTCGTGCTGCTCAGGCATTGAATTCAATAAGTTTCCCGCAACTACGACTAGGACCCAAATCTAATTACTCCCTCCATCCCACGTAATTAGTCCCATTTGGTTTTGGCACGATAACCAATGTTATGAGTGTAGTGGAATTAATATTTTATTGATGAGTGTAAAAAAGTTTACCATTTTAGGAAATGGGACAATTAGATGGGACGGACAAAAAAGGCAAATGGGACTAATTTCGTGGGACGGAGGGAGTACATTGTAATCAATTCATTTATTTATTTAATTTAATATGGAAACCAAATTAGTTCAACCTTAAATTTATATTGTGCAATAACATGTGAAATTCTCTATTACATGTTTGCTAGGTTGAAAATATAATCAAATAACATGATATTTGATACTTCTGAAGTTCCATTCAAAAACATCAAAGTAGTTTGGATTAAAGCTGCAAGGTATCTGTCCCCAAATGGTACTGAATGAATGAGAGACATGCATGCCAATGTTGGGCATCGTTGACAGTGACAACTATAAATATTGCTATTATTATTAATTTGTTGGGAAAATCTCAGGTTATGTACGCCTAAATGATTTAGACAGATTTATCCATTAACCCAACCTAAACTTATCTAATATTATACCTTAATTGGAGATTAAAAAATCCTATTTGAGATGGGTAAAACCCGCCTAAACCGTATGCAAGTTTTTGCCTAATTTGTTTGGACTTTGAAAACAAGGAGCATTAAGCAATGGATAAAGAAATCAAAACAAGAACACAAGTCTACGTGGGTTGTTACTTGTTAGGTCTGATACAATAAGACTTATACTGAAACATAAAATAAAAACAAAATATGAAAAAATATCAATTATCAAGTTCTAACTCCTCTAATTATTTTTAATCCCTAAGGAAAAAAATAATAATAATAATCCAAAGCAAGAACAAATACCTAACCACAAATGCATTGCAAAGGAAGGATGGAGATAAAACAAGTGCAGAGATTATATATCTTGCTTACATAACAAAGTAAAGATTAAGAAAATGCCAAAATTTTGAAAACGGCCGGAGCAGAAGCAGAAACAGAAGCTTGTATTGTATTCTCCCAGCTAAGTACCTCTCCAGCAAAGATGAAACAACCGGGCTTATCTCGGAGGCTGGGGCATATTGGACTTTGCAAATCCTACCCATGCAACGATGCCAACGGCTAGGATTATCCATCCACAAATGTCATACTTGAGATCACTACTTTTGCTCTTGTTTGCTGTGCTCTGCTGTTTGTAGGTCAAACAAGGGAAAAGCCGTGTCATCAACAAACAACAATCATCTGCTAACTTTGTATGCATTGGCCAAAATGTAGAGACATGACAAACCAAACGTCCACATCTACCAAATCTACTACAGAGATGATGATGCATAATGTCAAACAAACACTATGATTGTGGTAATGGGGGAGACAGAATGGAGGTTCAATTATGTCAATTTTGAGATTTGAGAATTGGTGATGGATAAGAGGGGCGCATGAATTGGCTTAGCTATGTAAAGTTGTAAACAGTAAATGTACGTAGTGAGAGGCTATCATCTCTATGAATAGGTATCAGGCTCAGCTATGGAGGATTTTGTACCAACTACCAAGGACATCTAGAGAAATCAAATAAAATTCCATTTGCAGCTGCACTTAATGTGAACAATAAAATTCGATATCTAGAAAAACCAAAGAATACACAATGTACCTTAGTGCTAGTAGATGATGCAGCAGGTCCTCCTCCCAAAGCCTGCTGACCTAAACCATGCTTGTGGATTTCCACATGTAATTCAGGTGCCTTGGTACAATACAGAGAATACATATAAATACGTAAGTCCGCGACACACACAAAAAAAGAATTTCATCACACAATTACACAGAAAATTTTGCAACAGCACTTCATAAATTAAGGATAAAGAGAACTACATAAACACCACATCTTACAGCATATATGTAAGATAATGTGTTAGCTGTAAACCAGTATACGATGAATTCAAGATACAAACCACATAGTTGTGCTTTTCAGCCTCGCACAGCACTGATCATTGCAAAAAATATGAAACTATAACCCACATTAATACCAATACACGCATTACATGAAGAACAGATTTGAAGTTTGAAGGATGATATTGAACAAATACTGTGCTAGTTAAGCCAATGAAATATCATTGGAGAAAAAGTTGTGGATAGCTAACAAAAACATCAACTCCTCCCATCCTGATTGATAATACTTTTAATAGAAAAACAGCTCGCATATATACTAACATTAAAACACAGCATGATTTACGATGGAAACAGCAAAACCTCATCATTTCATTTTTCATAGATTAGTTACACTATTTAAACGAGATTCTAACAAATGGCTTATCCAAAGTAGGAGAAATATGATGAAATGTACCTTGCTGGCCACTTCTAAAGATTTCTTATATAGTTCATTTGTTGGTTCCTGCACAAAAAGAACAAGAACACATCAGTTTAGCTAGCCATCATAAACAGGAACTTTCTTGCTTACACATACCAGTTCAAATGCTTGCTCAAAGTACTGAGCGGCTCTTTCGAAGTAACTACTAGCATCGGCAAGATCAGGAATCAGAAATGCATTAGATGTGTATGCATTCCCAAGGCACCAGAGTGCATCGTGCTTTGTAGGGTCAACAACCAGTGCCTTTTCCAGCTTGTCAATAGCATCTACCAAAAAAAGAAAAACCCAAAGTATGTAACCTTTCAAAACATCCCATAAATGTTCATCCTTCTAAGACTCGATTCAACATAGACCACGAAGATAAGTTTCTGGTTCAAAGCTACTACGAAGTGCATAAACTAGTGTTGCAAAGTAAAGGATCCCATCCTTCTCATGAGCTCGAGCACACAAATCATTTTCATTTAGCGACTATTGTAATATCAAATGACTACATCACACTTCTGATCACAAATAATCCAAATGAAAGAGAAAACGGAGCAGCAGAAATCAATTCTACCTTGAATCATCTCCTTAGACTCCGAGCCATTCTGAAACTGCGATAACTCCAGCAACACGCCACCCCATCTAGTCAAATTCTGTTGCAACAATCAAGCTTCAGCAGAATAAATCCAACGCGAAACAAAAAATTTACAAAATCAAATCAAAAGAGCGTGAAAAGAGTGTAAATTAACATTTACACATAAAGAACATAACAAGCCTCGAACAGCGAATTTTTCAGAGAAGAGTGTGAACTAACATCGGCGTCGTGAGGGTTTTTGGCGTAGGTAGCTTCGGCAGTTCTGCGAGCGTGCTCGAAGAATAGAAGGCGATCGAAATCGTTGGACATATCCATATTTTTGGTCGACAGATGCGAAAACCTTGTCTTGAAATTTTAATTTAAATATGAGAAGAGGAATTTAGGGGTTTCATATGAGTAAGGAGTTTAAGCCGATTCTTCGGGCTTTCAGACAATTATGACTCCATGGGGCCCTGGATTATTTAATGGAGTTGGGCTGTCCGAATGGAATGGAAACCGCTTCAATATTTTATCATTATTGGGTTTAATCAGAATTTTATGGACTAAATAAATAATGTGGTGGTGTACATTTATTTATATGCTTTATAAAATGGTAGTAGTATCGGAGAAAAAATGGATATTATATTATTATTATTATTATTATTATTATGATATTAATATTTTAAACTTGGGATTATATTATTAAGCACGCGAAGTCAACAGAAAACGAAGTGGCGGCAAATAATTACCAGGATTGCGGTTGTGGACGGAAACGTACGACGAAAACTAACAAACAACCAAACATCCAACCAAACCACTGCAATTAGCTAACGTACGCCTCTCTCTCTCTCGTCCTCCTCTCATGGCGGCCGTTTCTCTCTCTTCCCTCAATTTCATGGAGAAGCTTCCCCCGATTAGCTTCCGCTCTAACGCCGCTATTAAGCCGCTAATCGGTTTTCCCGCCGCTGTTAAGCTGAATCCGCCCAAGTGTGGGCGGAGGAGCTGTAATTTTGTTTGTAGAGCTGCTTCATCTGTTGCTGTCCGAGATCTCGACGCCGATGATATCAGACATCCACTTGATCGACAAGTAATTCCATTTTCAATTCTGTTGGTCTCGACTCTTACAATTTTTTGTTTTAACTTGGCTTCTTTTTTTTTTGCCAGAATACGTTGATTTTGAAGGCGATTCCGGGGTTGAACGATATCGGAAAAGCTTTATTAGGTAATGCTATTTAGTTATCAAAATAGCATTTTTTTTTTTTGGGTTCAAAACATGGTAAATGTGAAGTATTTTTATTTTAATTGGGTTTTTAGTTACTTGTGATAATGGATAATATTCCATTCCTGCCTTGGAGATGTTAGAAATCATAGTCCAAAGTTCCTACTCTGAATCTTGTTAATGTAAAGTTTCCATTTATCCCTTAACCCAATAATTTGGGTCTTATATCGGGATAAATTAGATCTTACATCGAATAGTGTCAGCTCTGATACCACTTAAAGTTTTATATTTCTCCATACAAAACCGGCTTATAAAGAAAAGGGAACTTTACCATTATATGGTGGTATACTTTAATAAAAACAATAATTGGACATGCAAGGCCAAGTACTTCAACTACAAAGTGAAGGGGATTTGTATTCAAGATTATATATTCGATGGTTTTCTTTTACAACTACTTAAGACTATGGAAATGGGCATTATCTGATTTCATGTCGTGGCTCCAGGAACTGTCACAGAGCAAGTCATGCTTCTGGAGAATATAGGCACATCTGTTCTTGTCTCCAAGAATCAAGTGAGTAATGCTATATCTATTGCTCAAGGTTTGGTTTGGTTTTGTAAAAACAACTGTGTTTTGCTTGTTTCCAAAGCTTCCCGAACTTCATGAGCTGATGATAGAGGCTGCTAGTATGCTGAACATCGAGGCACCTGACCTTTACTTGCGGCAAAGCCCTGTCCCTAATGCATACACTCTGGCTATCAGCGGGAAGAAGCCTTTCGTCGTCGTTCATACGAGCTTGGTCGAGCTTTTATCAAGAAAGGAGTTGCAGGTCTGTCTGTCTGTCTGCATTCAATCAAACAAGTCTTGTCTAGTTTCTCACACACAATTCCAATCATCTCAAATGCAGGCTGTTTTGGCCCATGAGTTGGGTCACCTCAAGTGCGACCACGGTGTATGGCTTACAATTGCTAATATTCTTACACTCGGAGCATACTCTGTACCTGGTAAGTTGCTGCTTTCCAACTGTCTGTTCTGATTAGCCACCCACAGTCATCCACTACAATTACCATTCACAGGTCTTGGTGGTTTCATTGCTCAGCAACTAGAAGAGCAGCTTCTTCGCTGGCTTCGAGCAGCAGAACTTACCTGTGACAGGGCAGCTCTTCTGGTTGCTCGGGACCCAAAGGTAGATACATCATACATATAAGTATAATTACCAGTGAGAGTTGAGACTTAGTTATGCAATATACACTCATCTAACCATCCTCTCTCATACAAGAGGTGGTCATCTCTGTTCTGATGAAGCTAGCCGGAGGCTGCCCCTCCATGGCGGATCAATTAAACGTGGACGCCTTCTTGGAGCAAGCGCGATCCTACGAAAAGGCATCCTCCAGCCCAGTTGGGTGGTACATAAGGTGAAGTGAATATAAACATGAACATGAATGCTGCTGCAGCATCTGAATTGCCTACTGATCTTGTTTTTTCCAGCACTGTTTAGAAATGCTCAAACGAGGCAACTTTCCCACCCTCTCCCGGTTCTGCGTGCTCGGGAGATCGATGAATGGTCGAGAAGTCAAGAATACCAGTCTCTTGCAAAGCGCTTGAAGGTGTAGCAGCAGCAGGAGCATTACATTACATTACATTAAATCAAATTGAAATATAGTGCAGACAGGTATGTGAAATCTGGTTGCTGTTCATTGAATTTGTCAGTGGTTAACACAGTGTTTCTGTGTTATTGAAGCAAGGTTGGAGCTGCAGTGGGAGTTATTGGAATTTAGAAAGACACCATAGACTAGTTGCAGGTTCTGTATAAACAGTAAATACTAGTGAAAGTGATACAAGTTTTAAACTGGATTCTGTATATACATGCTACTATTGGAATTTACATAATATATATACATATACCACTTTTTACTTCTAATCCAAACAAAGGGCCAATGGGTGAACACCAAACCAACACCAACACCATGATAATAATATTAATAGAAACCAATGATATTGCATAAAACAATCCAGAATGTGACGAAAGAGTTTTGTCCACGTAGCTTGAAAGCTACTGTTGAGACCATGATTATGAATGAAATATTTTTATTTATTTATTTATTTTTGATATCTTCCTTCCATGTGGATGTGGTGTGTGGTGTGGCCCTGACCGTGGGATGGTGGATGAATCATGTATTCAATTCCAGAAGGGATAAGATATGCAGCACACCAGATTTAGTATGTTTCTTAGTTGTTTGTTTTTCTCTTGAGGCCACGTTTGTATTAATTAAATGTTTGTTTTCTTGTGACAGAAGGTTACTAGGCCATACCTTGCTATTTGGATCTATACAGATATATAAGATAGGTATTGGATGAATCTAGAAATCGAAATCTTCTTTTATTTAACTAGTGCTTGTCTATATATCTAGACACAGAGAGATAAAACTGAAAAAAACACATTTGTATTGTGCCAATAAAAAACTAATACTAGAATTCATTCAAGTAATCTATGTCATTGAGTAAATCGACCATTCATTTATATAGAAGTTAATCTGAAACAAATATAATTAAAGAGTGATTTAGATTTGAGTAGACTCAACAAGACTCCCCACAATCAGAGTGGGAAAGTTAGTTTCTAAATATGATTTAGAGCTTAATTTAAAATTGTCCAAATGTAGGTGTGTGAATTGAACTCCTGTCGTCAGCCATGACATATTTAGGAATAATAAGTAAATATTAAAATATATGCATTTTCAGTGTGAACGTGTCAAGACTCAAGGCACTGAAACTTGGTGATAACGTTCATGCTAGCTGCTACCTCACCTGCAAACTTTTTTTTTTAAAATAAAAAATATATGGAATTGTCAATTCAAAAATAACTAGTTTTGGGTCTCATTCTAAGAATGTGGGCACGACTTCATTAATTACCAGTTCAAATACAAGGTGTAATATGAATATGAAATGAGGCAGAGAGAGAGAGAGATCTTTCTTCTACAGAAGATGTTGGTTCTAATGGTCGGATTTTAACAATTTAATCTTTGAAAGAGTAGAAAACTAAATATATTAACTAGCCACTTGCAAGGAGTTTCCTTATATAAACACGTGCTCCATTCCTGCTTTTTATGCCTTTAACTAAACCCTCCTTTCCTGTCCTTTCCTTTGGAGTTTGGCCTACTACAAGACTACAACACTCTAACTAAGTTCTATCTTTTAAATTATATACATATTCCTTTTAACACCCTCTTCCCAACACTCACAAAAAATAAATACAAAAACAGATGTCTGATGCCATTGACTCCATATATTATACACATCCCATGGTCCTATAACAATATTATTATTGCGTCCATAATAATTTATTTATTTATAACTACAAAAATACCATGTGCGATTTAAACTTCCAACTCATCAAATATGAATGTTCACACTACATCATCAATAATATAATTACCTTTTATATCACTCACATTGTAACCAACTCATATTTTATTTCTTTTAAATATGACATGACTAGATCTCCATCCCCACAATATAATATAATGCAAAATTGGCTATATATTCTAGTATCATAAGCAATAGTAACCACATGTATGTCTTTCTTATCACTTCCAACTTGTGAAGACTCAACCACCCCTCCAATTTATAAGTAAAACCCAAACCAATTCATCGAAATCAAATGCAAGAAAACGATGGCCATGCCGTTCACGCATGTCATGACTTATATACTCTTCTTACTCCTCCTACTCCTACTCCTACTCCTACTCCTACTCCTTCCTCTCTCTACACTCGTAATTCAATGCCAATGGAGATTCAGGACAGCCCGAAACCCGGGCCCCACATCCTATCCCATGATCGGATGCTTGGTTGCTTTCTACAAGAACCGCCGCCGCCTCCTCGATTGGTACACCGACATGCTCTCCGCCTCGCCCACCCTCACCATCACCGTCGCCCGCTTGGGTGCGCCGCGGACCATTGTCACCGCCAATCCCCAAAACGTTGACTACATCTTAAAAACAAACTTCAGCAACTTTCCAAAGGGACGACCCTTCACAGAAATACTCGGAGACTTTCTTGGCAATGGGATATTCAATGTCGACGGCGATCTGTGGTACAACCAGCGCAAGCTGGTCGTACACCAGTTCACCGCCGCGTCGCTGCAAGCCTACGAGGAGGGGGTGCTGAAGAATGAGGTGGAGAAGAAGCTCATGCCGACGCTGGAAGTGGCGGCATCGGAGGGCAAGGTTGTGGACCTGCAGGAGCTGTTGAGAAGGTTTTCCTTCGATTTGGTGTGTCGAGTTTCGTTGGGGTACGATCCTCGTTGCTTGGAGTACGACTGTTTGGACTCATCGCACCCTATTCTGGATGCTTTTGATGCGGCGTCGGATATCTGTGCGAGGAGAGGTGCAGCTCCAATGGCGGCGGTGTGGAAGATAAAGAGATACTTGGACATTGGGTCGGAAAGAAAGTTAAGAGAGGCCATTAGGAAAATCCATTCCTTCGTAGATGAAATAGTCTGTGAGAAGAAAAGGGAATTCGTGATTAGTTCTTGCAAGAGAGGTGATGATGATGAATCATGGGATGAGATGGATCTTGTGTCGAAGATGGTGAGGGAAGGGATGGATGAGGAGGTTGTGAGGGATACAATGATAAGCTTCATCATGGCCGGCCGAGACACCACGTCGGCCGCCATGACGTGGCTCTTCTATCTTCTCTCCACTCATCCCCACGTGGAAAACGAGTTGGTGAGAGAGCTAGCTGGCGACGGCGCATGGAAGAAGGAATGGAGGTGGCTGAAAGCTTGCATTTGTGAGTCCATGAGGCTATTCCCACCGGTTGCATGGGACTCCAAGCATGCCGCCGCCAACGACACGTTGCCAGATGGCACCCGGGTCCGGGCAGGAGACCGGGTCACGTACTTTCCGTACGGTATGGGGAGAATGAAGAGGTTGTGGGGGGAGGACCGGCTCGAGTTCAAGCCGGAGAGATGGATTTCGGAGGTGGAAGAAGGAGGTAGTAAAATTAAAGCCTTGAAGAACTACGGGCCGTACAAGTATCCGGTTTTCCAAGCCGGCCCGAGAGCCTGCCCCGGCAAAGAAATGGCGTTCATCCAAATGAAGTATGCAGTGGCTTCAATCATCGAACGGTTCATAATCAGACCGGTCGCACAGGACCGGCCGGTTTTCGTTCCCCACCTCACTGCCCACATGGCCAAAGGATTTAAGGTGCTAGTTCGTCGAAGATAATGACATGCGGTAGAAATCAAAATTCAATTTTGTAATGTCTAATTCATTATGATATATATATATATCTCAACATAGTCATCCTATAACAGCAACAATTCAGCTAAATTCTTCATGCTTATTTATTTTATTATTTTTGGAGTAGGTCGGGGTGTGAAGGCGGGCGCTTTGAGCATATAAAAAGTTTAGTTACAGTAATAGATAGATTATGTGCTGTCACAATATTTGGAAAGATTGGTGGTATTAGAGTCCACCATTACTGTACTTAAATTATTAAAATGATAGGATTAGTAAGGTAGGTCATGTGCGTATATGACACGCACGTTAATTAATATTACATTTATATATTAAAACCCCAAAATCTCGTAATTGCAAAACAAAATGAGTCACTATGTTTACTAAAATGAAATCCAAAACAAGTTAGATTTATAATTATAGGCATGTGCGTAGTGCAGTTTTAAGAAAAGCTAGGTGTAGTTTGTTGGACGCTAAGTATTAGAATGAACGTGTTTTCTAGTTAATCCGAACGTGGCTAAACGTGATCATATTTAATAGTTGCACGACACATCACATGCTACCATTGTACGATTTAAAGCGGGGTATGTTTTGGACATCTACCAGAATGCCTAATTTCTAAATCCAACATAAATCTCAGCCTATGAAATGATCTGAGTGGAACCTAAGGAATCCAGTGTAATTATTAGTTAATGGTGTTGCTTGTGCACTACCTAGTTCCCACTACCCACTCCACTACAAAATTTCCTTTATTGTTATACCTTTGGTAGTCTCAATCAGATTCCAAAATTGTATAGCTTATTTTTACCTACAAGATGACTAGCATGAATGAATGCCTAGCTAAAATAAGTTTTAGCTAATAATGTTTTAAAATTACTATTACTTCTCAGCATTTAACTCTTAACAATGCTAAATATTTCATTTTAAGAAAAGAAAAATGACTCGAACGTACCGTTTGGAACTAGTGAGAAGGCAAAGCTAGTGTGAACGAGTTGAATCTAATGAACAAGTGACGTAGCAATTTACTTAAAAATCTGACAAGGGAACTTATATTTAATGACTAGATAATGATATGTATGGGATTCGAGGACTTATTCAGATTAATATTCTCTGGTTGAGTGGCTGCTACAGCGACAAGCTGCCGAATTGATCGTTCCACTTCTCGTAGGTTCCGAGTTCATTGAGTGAGACTGATGGCCGCACTTCTTGTAACGCTTTCTCAAAATCCTAGACAACAAAGGCAACACCCACGAACTCGAGGATTAGCAAACTTTGCGAGCTATGATTGTTGAGGTGATGATAACTGGTCCACCAAAAATACTCAACAAATGGTTCAGAACGTAAAGACAATGATTTCAAAGTCGTTATAACGAACTCATCCATTGTGACGTGAGAGATTTACTCTTCAGTCGAACTAGGCATGAGGGGGTTTACCTGAAGATTTACGGGCCTCATATCCTCCTTTTTCAGCTTTGTGATTTCAACACCCTGCATTAGAGCCTCTCTAAGTGGACCCATTGAAGCATCTTTCACCAAGTTCTTCATATCGGATCCTGAGTAACCTGAAAAACCAGCAGAAATCAGTGGAAGGTTTGTTAACTTTAGCAGAAAAGCCATATGTTTAGTGGTTAATTCTTCAAGGCAATTTACCTTCAGTTATTTTGCAAACAGTATCAATATCTTCATTTGAAAGGTTGAACAATCCATCTTTCTCAAGCAGGTTCTTTATGATCCAAGCTCTTGCTTCTGTGAGTCAAATTTGAAAATTTGTGAAATATCAAAACAAAGAGAGCTTCCAAACTATTAGATATCTGATTCCTCTAGGGACCTGAAGTGGGGAGGGGAATATACAGTCTCTTTGTGAGTCGCCTCCTTGCAGCCTCATCAAGTTCTTGAGGTCTATTAGTTGCACCTGTTTTCACGAAACATGCATCAAGCAGCGTCCAGGTCTAAAGAGTTTTTGGCTTTTATGAGCCAAAATTTCAAGCAACGACCACTGAAACTTATTGCGAAGATGTGCATTGATGGAAACAAAATTGAAAAGTACTTCTTTCTGCAATGGCTCAGATTCTAATTTGATTATATGCCATAGTTCAGCAATTAAGATTGCTTTGATGTAACATATTTAGGTCAAGACTCTGCAGATAAAAAGTCAGCAATAACCTATGAGTAGAATTTGCTCATTGCAACTATCGAAACCTTCCATCTCAATGAGGAATTGTGTCTTCAGTCGCCGACTGGATTCATGCTCACCTTCAGATTTGCGCTGCATCAGACATTGAATTGCTCAACTCTTTCTCATTTTGCAAGTAGTGATTAGAAAATGAGGAAACAATATATGTCATAGATTCTTTTCTGACACGATCATGACAAAGACCAGCTCCCACACTGAAAACAGTGATTTGTTTACAAATGGCCTTTCATAAACTAAGTTTTTCACTGTATACTAATACAAGAAAGGCAGGATGGATTTGAGGAATTTGAAACATACTAGCACTTTGATGGTTTGATATTATCATCCTTCACATACAATACAACACTGGGTACCCTAGAACTCCTTATTGACACAGCTTTAAAACAGTTCTTATTTTAAGGTTGCCAAGGAGCATGGTTAATGAAACTTGAAGGTCTTCATAGAAAGTTGAAATTTAATTAATCATTTAGTAGAAAATTTTCTGTTTTACCTGAGATAGAAGAGAGTCTATTTCATCCACAAATATTACAGCAGGCTGGCGGCAGCTTGCAACGCCAAAAAGTGCTCTTACAAGTTTTTCACCTTCACCTATCTGCAGCCATCAAGTTGAATATAATCATTGAACACCTTAAACTTACACACTGCTTCTTGTGTATGAACAAGATTACCAATTAAATTGGCATTAAGCAATAAATTCGTCGAAATATTGCTTGGTTAGCTTCAGGATTGTTGTGATTGCCAATATAATAGTATAACCACAAAAGATGTCACGTATTAGATATAACTTCTTCCCAAGCCTTCTATTCAGAGTAACTTGTGTTATAGGAACAGAACATATTGTATAACTCTCAACTACAGCAGTACAATCAGTCTGACATCACAGAGGTTCATAGCAAAAAAGAGTACCCATTTGCTAGTCAATGAACTGGCTGAGATGTAGAAAAAGGTTGCTTTAGCCTCTCCAGCTATTGCTTTTCCTATCATTGTTTTACCGGTTCCCTGTGGCAAGGAAGAAACTCAAAATAAGCCAAAAAGCCTGTTTTATCTAACCAACATAATTTATACACACTACACTTACGGGAGGTCCAAAAAGGAGAAGACCGCGACCTGGAGAACGACAACCTTTAAAAATGTCAGGACGCAGCAAAGGCCATATCACCATCTCAGTTACACATTTCTTTGCATGCTCCAAACCAGCTTGGAGTATTATAGATGCACCAAGGAAAAAAAAAAGTCAGATCACCTATTGGAACATAGGTTCGTGAATAGAGCAATATCACCTATATCTGGCATTACCAATATCATCCCAGCGGACATTGGGATCTCTATCCATGATCTCATTACTGACATGCTCAATAAGCCGCGGTTCTAGATTTCTTAGCTTTTCAGGAAGCTCACCATCAGGACCACAAAGCAACTCCATACTACATTATACAATGGAATTATAAACCACATGCAAGCAATTAAAAGTACACCAGGAGTGATATATTTATCCATATTTATACTCACTAGCATCAAAGATCAGATCAACCATACAAAACAAAGTTCAAAGCTAAATGAAATAATACCATCTTTTTGTTGAGTCATCCATTGCATCGTCACCCTTCCCAGCAATTCGCGAAGTCATGTTGCCACTGTTATTCCCACTTGACCTGATGGGAGGAACAAAGTTACCCCTGACACCACGTCTAGAATAACCATAAGATCTGACTCCATATCCTCTGTGAGTTCCAGCATCACTCTGGGGTGAGATGGATGCACTTGGGGATCCATGTAAACCCTTGTTTTGCCTAGCATCCATTTCCTGGGTATGACATACAAAAATATGCTAGTGAGTATAAATATGGATAACTATATCACTCCTGGTGTACTTTTAATTGCTTGCATGCTGTCACAAGAAAGATCTTATAATTCTTACTAGAGGAAAAACATTTGGCCCAACATAATGCCATAATCATTTCCAGAGGGTAAAAATAAAAACAATATAGCTAGTAAATTATGGCCTCCTCCAAAAACATTTAGAATTGACAATGAGAAAAACAGACGAGGTATGGCCTATGACAGTAACAATGATATCAGAATATTAAGCATAGATCAATAAATGAAGTGCATACCAGCTTTGCTTTAGCAGTAACAAATCCTTTACCAGGTGCATCGCCATCAGCTTCTTCACAGTGTGAGGGGGATTTTACAGTTTCAATTCTAGGACTAATGCTTTCACGGTGTAAGCGTTTAGTCTTTAAAATAACCCCACAAGCTCCTTCGTCCTCCTCTGCTTTAGTCATGGTAGACATAGAATGATTCTGCTGGCGACTTGAATGATGCTTACCAATTACAACACAATCCTCTGAGAACCTATCTTTCATAAAACTTCGATTATTTTCTTTAGAACCATTTCCATAGAGGGAAGTTAGTTTTGCCTGTACAAGAGTTTTGGATGTCTTCGAACTGTCCTGCTTATCAGTTTCTTTTGTCTGAGAAAAATGATGAAATGGGTTTCAGAAACAGCAAGTAATCATTGAAACTCATTCAACGAGTACACTAGGTAAACAAGTTCAATACCCAGCACAACTTACCAAATCATATGCAGCTCTTTCACAGGACTGTGGAAAATGTGAGCGAAAGTACCTGGACTGCTTGATCTTCTCTAAGTTAATATCACCTCTAGCCCTGAATATACAGCCTGTATCTTTGCCTGCTTGGGCAAATGCTTGGCTAAAGTAACAAGGAATGTGACTTCAAGTCATAATTAAGAATCCCAAAGGTACTGCAGATAATACATGAAGTGGAACATAGAAGAGTAGCAAGATGGAAGGTATGTCATCTACAAACGAGTTCAAGATTATATGCTTAAATGATCAATATTGTATGCTAATACACTGTTTTAGTATAAAGTATTAAACTCGTGCTTAAATGATCCCACTATATCTAATCCATAAACATATATATACACAAAGGCAACCTGTAACTGAAAAGATCATATCAAACTCATGCTTTTCATTGATAACCAACCAAGCTGTGTGCATGTTTCACTTGTCTGTTTCGGCCATTTGAAGATCAAAATGTGATAAAAACTAGCATCCATCGCCATTGAAGGAAAACGGAGAGTATTAGAATTCACTTGCGAAATGTAACAATTGAGCTAATATAAACCTACCTTTCTGCATGTTACTTATATATTACTTTTCTGGAATCTAATATTCAAACGATCTAGAGATAAACAAACCAAATTAAGAGAAGTCGACTTGATTCTACTCTCAAAACACAACTCGAATAATTTCTTCAGAAGACCCAAACCATACCGATCAGAATCAGGAGTGGAGGCTCGCCGAGCTGAGGCGAGCCTGGAAACGGCTTCACGGCGGATAGGTCGAATGAAGGCCTCGTCTACCGAAGACAGCGAGTGAGAGTCGAGGAAGCCGATGAGCGCGAGGGACAGGGCTTTCGCGGAGGCAAAATCTCCCTTCTCCAGAGCCGCGTCCGCTCCGAATAGCAGGGATTGAAGCCGCTTGAGGTTCTGATCGACTTCTTTTCTCCAACACACAGCCGATTCGCCGTCGCCTTTCGGCTTCGACCCCGCCTTCGCCTCTTTTCCCGCCATATTTTGGTTTGTTTCTGTGCATTTAGTAATTTGAATCGCACAATATATATTTTTACGGGCGCTGGACTGGCCCATTTCTCGCTTACAATTTTCAATAATGGTACTCAATTTATATTATACCCACAATCCTTCGTTATTGTGTTCGATCAAACCGAATTAAACTAAAATAAAAGGAATATTATTATTATTATTATGCTCGATCAAACCGAATCAAATTAAAACAAAAGGAATATTATTTTAAACAATTACTACCTCCACCCGGTTGACTGCAAAAAAATTCTCACATTTAAAAATGTGTCAATATGCAACACTTCGGGCAAACAAAGGGAGGGAGTATATTCAATTTCGCAGATTTCCCAAGGAAGAAAATTAGCTTCAAATCAGACATATTATTATGTGTGCAGTTTTACAATTATTAGGAGTCCTTGGATTAATAAAATTGAGGATTTTTCTGATCATGTAATTCATGCATATTTCCCATTAATATCTTAGCAAATTCAGGGCCAAAGTGAATACAAGGTTTCAGCTATCTAGACTGTTTTTACACATTCCATCAACTATAAATAACTGCAAACTAGCAGCACTACAGTCTACATTCTACAACCAGCACAGTTAATAGGGCCTTTTCTTAATCTAAGCAAGAACAACATCCAGCCAGATGCTGCAACTGCAGCATACTCAAACGCCCATTTTCTTAATTTAGGCCCCTGTTTTCCTCCTTTAATCCATGCTGATATCACCTCTATCCCATAACCCCAAAGTTATAATGCAAATTGCATCACTACGCATGGCCAGGGGCATCTCCGGGCAGCTTCCGGTTAAGGTAGCGAATCACAGCGTCTTCAACCCTGTCACCATTTCAACCGATTTAATATTATTATTACCGAATAAACAGGCAGGGCAGAATGGTTGCACAAACCTTACAAATACCAAAACTTTTTCCATCAACTAATACAAATATATATCTTTCACTTCAATAGTCATCTGAAAAGTAGAGTTTTTTATTGCAAAACTACATCCTAGAAAAGCCAGCTTGAGTTTGGAGTTTCTTCGACCCCCTATAAAACTATATTGCCTAAGTTTAACACAGTTTCACTATGCATGATCTCACTATTCATGGTAACCAGTTCTGATCAGATCTGAGTTAAAAGTCTCACAGAAGTTTAACTACACACATTCGACATTCATTCATGAAATTTTGGAATGGTAATACTATTTAACAACATTATAGTATTCAACTTCAAGTGAATAGTAAATGCAAATGAAAACCATACCATGGTTGGTTATAGAAATCTGCATGGCGCTCTTTTTCTGCATTGCGACTGGTCTCTCCAGCAACAAGCTTCAGATCCTTGTTCTGAGAATCCACGAGGGCATTAATAAACTCTACAGGCGACTGACTAAATCCAAGAAAGAATGCTCTTCTCCTCCTGTGCTCGTGAATCTTTCGTATTGCAGCACAAATTGCTTCATCACACGCATCAATCTCTTTTGTCTTTTCAGTGTTGGCCAACAAAGCATTCAATTCTCTCTGTATTGGGAAGGGTACATCAATCAATACATCATAGCATGCAGTTCCAACAGGACTATTTCCTGAAAGTTTTATCCTATGTTCCAGATGTATGGGCTGTGGAGGAAACAGATGGGTTGTGATTCTTTGGGTGACTGCTGTGAACTTGATTTTGCTTTCCCCAAATACTCTTTGAAGCGGTGGATCACAGTTGAAAGAAGACGGATCTTCTGGGCACTGCAACTTCCGAGCCTTAACATAATGCCATACTGCAGCCATTATTCTGGCACGAGTATCAACCTCAATACCTAAAAGCTCTGTCAAAGCTGCTGAAAGTTTATACTTCTCAGGCGAATAACTCATTTCTAGTCGTATACTTGCAGTAAATTCTTGATCCCCTTTCCTCTTGACCTCAAAACCTTCATGAGGAGCAGGCGACCGTGCACTGTCCCATATAATTAAATGGTTATCAGGGTATATTTTCTGGTCAAGGGTAATGGTAACTCTCTTGAAAAAAGAGGAGAATTTTGGATATGAAGGGTTTGGCTTCTGCATCATTGCCACCTGGTCAGCATCCATTCCCTCCTCCAAAATCCTTCCTATAATTTTAAGAGTCCATGTAGGCGGCTCAGCATTTGGTTTCTTAGGAATGGTGCGAATCTGATTAGCGAAAGTGTTGAAGACATAAATGCGAAGGGTTTTCTGGAGGTAAGTTGGTGTTTTCAGAGCATCTTGGATATCTTTTTTTTTCCTTGTCAGAGCAGAATCCACTCGAGACTCAAACTCAAGGAGCTGAGTGTAGAGAGCAGACTCTGGCAAAATGGCTGCAACTCTTTCATGCAAATGTTTCTCTGGGAGCTTCTGCTTTTTCCTGCGAGCAGCAGTTAAGGCATCTATTGGCCTCATCGGAGAGGCCACATTGGAAGCAACAAAGCTCGGTGGACGCACAAGAGGTTTCTGTGGGAAGCGTTTGGCACCTGCACTTCCAACCCCAGAAACAGAAGGAGATTGCGAACCCAAATTCGCCATCCCTCCCGGGTGTCCCTGGTTGAATGAAAGCCCCTGAGCAGCTTGCAACTGTGCTTGCAGCTGTGCATGGGCTGCCATCATCTGCGCATGCATCTGAGCCTGCACATGCGCCCGTGCCTTCGACTGAGCCTGAGCAATGGCTTGCGCCTGGGCTTCAGAAAACTGATATTGGCCTGGAAACCCAGATCCCATTTGCTGCTGCAGAGATGGATTCACAGGCAAAGAGTTCCCAAAAGGAGATGAAACGCCAATATTCTTTTGAGGATTATTGTTATTCGCGGACATGGCTATATATACGAGCAAACGTTAAACTTTAAGTGAATTCGTAGTTTCAACTAGGCATTTCCAGAAGCATTCCTGTATTTCATTACAAGTAATTTAGAACTCAAGTAGTCCATCAATCACAACATTTGCAACACGCATCGGATAAATTCAGCTGCACTGAGTGAAATAAAGTTGTAATCTATAATATAAAGGATAACCAGCATCAAAGCAACCAGCCAAAAGAGGCGATGTCTTTTAAAAAAAACCCTAAATTTCCACGAAACTCACAAAAATTACACATGAATTCAACAATCAAACTACGAAAAAAAAATCTGGATGATTTAAGAATAAGTTTATAGAATTGAAGGAACTGCTCCACTGAGCTACAACAAAATTCACAACAATTTTCCCAATTCAACATATGGTTTCGCAGCTGCTCTGCATTTATGTAATCGACCAAGTAAAAGCGAAAACGCAAAACCGAGAGAAGAAAACTTACACGAAGAATTCGAGCTCAGATTTTAAGCGGTGACTGAATTTGCTCTGCCGCCGTAGGTAGCTCGGCGAGTCGGCGAGCTGGAGTTCAGTTTTCTGAACTTTAAGGAAGATGGGCCGGGCCTTATTACAGATTGAGTAATGTGTTTCGGCCGAATACACATGGCCCGGACTTTAGGCTGGGCCCGAATACAAAATAATGAATATTTCGTATTATTTCATTAATTACTGTTTAGTTAGAGAATTACGTAACGTTTCAATCATTAATTTTGAAGATTAAAATATTAGAAATTTAAAAAATTATTTTAATTGATCTGAAAATTATGATTAATCATTTTTCTATAACTGATAAAAGTGTTTTGCTTGAATTAAAATAAGTATTTTGATTTAAGTAAAAACACTACTTTTTCAAGATTAGGATCGGACATAAAAATACTTTTTGATTCATCCGAAATAATTTTGCAAACAATAATTAATCTTAACTGTCTAAACTATAAAAATCAATTATTAAAACCGGCTTTTAATGCTTACATATTAAATGATTCATTTACATTGGATGGGATCTTATTTCATGTGTGAAGCTAAGGGTAATAATTTATAATTAGCCAAACTATTTGACCTTTACATATATGCTAACATTCACAAACATATTTATTACTCCGTCGGTCCGAGCAGAATAGGTCCTCTTACCAAATCGAGCGTCCCAACTAAATTGGTCTCTTTCAAAAAATATCAACCTTTTGACCTTGAACAATAAAATATGGCAAATTCTCAGATGAGACGGTCTTATCATTTTTATTGTGAGACGAATTTAATGAAATAATGTATTTCTTTATTGCAAATGATGTCTCACCATTTTTATTGTGAAACGAATTTAATGAAATGATGTATTTCTTTGTTACAAATAATGTAATTTTTAAAAATGAAATGATGTATTTAACTTATTGAAATGATGTATCACAATAAAAAAAAATGTTGAGACCGTCTCTCAAGAGACCAACTCATAAAATATTCATTCCACTAACTCATTCTACACTCACAACTCTTAATTTTCGTGCCGAACAGAAAAAGGTCTTATAAACTGGGACTGAGGGAGTACTATTTTATATTGTCTTGTTATAATGATTTATCATATCTACAAGGTAGAAAGGTTATAGTTCTATAACATTTAGTTGAACAGTCAGAGCTGTAGATACTCCCTCCGTCTGGCATATTTAGTCTCACTTTGACCCGCATGATAACTAACTAATGTTTGTGGTGCATGAAATTATTATTTTATTGACGTGTGGAGATTAATTTTCATTTTCGAAAATGAGATTAATCTAACGGGACAGACAAAAATGAAAAATGAGACTAATACGACACGACGGAAGGAGTATATTAGAAACAAAACAACTAGATAACAAAAACACAAGAATGGTTGCATAAACAACAGCAACAAAATCAAGATTTTAGTCATATCAAACAGATCTTAGTTTGGATTGGTTCAAGCAGCCATAACACAACAATTATAGATGAAGCTACTGAGGCAATTCCTTCCAGTGCCACTGTCAGCATGCCTCCACTGCAGTTCACCGGAGCTCGGACAGCACGTATATATGGCCACCCGATTCCCAGAAACATCGGACGCGCCTATCACAAGGAGCTCGTCTCCCAGGGACTTGAACGCCACTCCCCATCCCATGTGACAATCAGCTCTCACCGGAACCTGCCCTAGCTGCCTCCATGTGTTGCTCTCCTTCATGTACCTTTTCAGCTGGTTGGACGAGGTTCCCAACGCGTATAGCTCGTTGTTCACAACAGCCACGAGAGGAGGCGAATGGGATGACTGCACCGGATCATCTCTCAGCATGTCCGGTATCAGCTCCCACCTGTTCTGTGCTTCATCAAAGAACTCACCACATGTCAGCTCCACATTCCTATTTCTCCCTCCGATCACATAAAACTTGTTGTCCATGTAACAGCCAGCGCAGAGCTGCCGCCTCTTTCTCATCCTCGGGAGAGGCTCCCACGAGCCACTCTCCGGGTTGTATCTCTCTGCTGTATCAGATGCTTCAGCTTCACCACTCGACCCTACAGCCAGTCCACCAGCAACATAAGCAGAGCTACCACATGTAGCAGATGCAAACAAGCATCTCGGGTTGATCATCGATGGCCCTTTGTACCATTTGTTGTTAGCCAACTCGTACCTCCAAATCACAAACTCACCTACCTCATTCCCAGAAACTAGCAAATGAGTCCCTGCACAGAGGGTCTCTTTATCTCCATCAAGGAAAGATGAATACGATGATGGAAGACACGGGAGCCTTCTGCACGAGCTGAAGTATCGATCAAATTCCCACCAAGTACTTTGGCCGGATGCATACATGAACACAGAAGGCTCTTTTATCCCAATTTCCTTCCTAATCTTGTAAACCTCACCACTCCTCAAAAGAGCCAAGCATCTCTTGTTAACAAAGCTTAGTTTCCAATACTCTGATCTAGGAAACCTAGCGAAAATCAGATTCTCTATCTCGTAGCTAAGAGATGAAGCGCGCACATAATCTGCATCCTGAGGTTCTTCACTGGAGGAACCATCAGAGACACCAGCAACAGTAGAGCTTTCACCACTCTCGGACATCTTAATCCTCTTCGGACAAGATGGACCGAGGGTGATCCAGTCCTTGTAGCTAAAGTTCAAATCTAGCCAATGATGATCACCATTTCGGACATCATGCTCATGAAGACCCTCCTCCTGTCCATCATCAGCTATATTGTTTCCCACAGCCATTGATGCAACTAATCCTATCCCAAAAAAAAACTTCCAAAATGTTATCTACCCTTTTTCTTTTTAGGGGAGCCAGTGTATCATCTACTCGAAAAAACATGAATTAGATAAAAAAATAGATTCCAAGTAAACAACATACACTACTTAAACAACATAGAAATCAAGAAAAAACATAAGGACCTAATTCTCAATGCATTGCATATGATATGATCAATAAGTATTTGCATGGAAAACAATTTACATCAAGAAATGGATAATATATAGAAGAAAAAAAATGGGATATTTCATAACATTGTATGCACTCATAAGAAAACTGAGGAGAAAGCATCATTTATTCCAAATTCAAAAGCAAGTTTTCATCTAAAACTAACCAGGAAATACTAACACCTGATCTCAACATCAGAGTGGTGCTAAAAATACATTTTATTAGCAACATATGATCAATCCAATAGAGATTCAAATTGACAAATTTAATGACAGAAACAAATTCATTCAACCAAATCACCCATCCATGACAGAAAATATCACAACATGCAAATGAAGCCTTCCAAAATAAGAAAGAAAATCAATCAAATTTCAGAAAAAAGTACTGATTCACATCTCACAATTATTTACATGGATAAATAAGATGAGCATAACAATCAAAACACACATTCAAACACAAAAATAAATAAAACATACCGAATTAAATCAAGAGAGCTGCATAAAAACAAAGAGCCACAAGAATCAACTCCCATGAAGTTTCAGTGAAAAAAATAAAAACTTGGTCGAAGCCCTAATAACAGAGCGGCGAGAATATATAAATACAACCGCAAGCACAAAAGAAAGTGTGTCCATAAAGAAAATTGAAAATGAGGTGCGAGCATTGAGGCGAGTACGGACATAAAATAATGGAAAGCAAAGGAGGGAGAGGGGTGGATTGTTGAAATAATGGGACAAATCCATTCGCCGAAAGGAGTGAAAAATATTTATAAAATTATAGAAACTCAACATCGAATCTTCAAGTTCTGGAAAGTGGGTCGATTTTTGTTTTAATATTAGTACTATTTATTTATTTGTAGTGCTTCTATAGCCTATAGAAAGATGAATAACAATGTGATTATGATAGAAAGCGAAAAGAGAGAAAATCTGAAATGCCCTGTTTTACTATACCACATCTACAAAATACCCCCTATTATGAAAAACTTCAAAAAATACCCCAAAAGTACAATTATCTGACAAATTGAAAGATTCGGTTGCATTTTTTTTTTGAAAAAGTTGTTAAAAACTAAATTTTAAATTGAAATCAAGTTTTGAAAGCACCAAATTTTTGTCTTATCATATCCCTACTCAAGTTTTTGAAGAAAAAATGTTAAATAAATCGAAATAAATTCGATGCCGACGGAAAAAAAAAAAAAAAAAAGGAGGTCGGCACCGTCGGCGGTGCCCAGTGGCGGATCCAGAAAATTTTCTTGAGGGGGGCTGAAACTTTTTTTCTCTGCTTCACCTTAACTTCAATTATGTTATATCATCTTTTTCCTTATTTTAATCCATTTTTTCTTCAACAAGAGGGGGCTATACCATTAAAAAATCGGATCATGATACTAAAAAAACCGGATCATGATACTAAAAAATGAAAAAAAAATCGGGTTAGGGGGGGCTGGAGCCCCCCCAAGCCCTTACATGGATCCGCCTCTGGCGGTGCCGACCGTGTCAGGCCGGCGGTGCCGACCAAAAAAGTTTTCAACTTTGCAATTTCTAGTTTTGACTAGTCTATATTTTGTATATTATATTTTGCATATTTTGAGTGAGAGTCGGCACTTGAATTCCATTTTTTTTGCTCTCTTGCCGTCGGCAGCATTATTTCATTTCACCAAGTCGTCACCGGATTTTCAGAGAAATGGCTGAGGTAAGTCGGCATTATTTATCACCAAGTCGTCGGTTTTTTCAGTATTATTTATCTCATTTGAATGATTCCGCATGCTCTCATAATCGGTATAATTTTCTTAAATTATTTTAAAAGATTGACATGAAATTCAAAAAATTTGAGTGATTCAGTATGCTCTCTATTTGTATGTTAATTTAGATGATGAACATGAGTGTGATTCTTGGTATTTATGTTAGAATTATGTGGTTTTTGGAGGTGAAATTAGTGATTTTTGTTTGTTTTGAAATGTATTTGTGCAGGTTGAATTTATTAGACCCGAATTACGTAATGCAACTTGTAAGATTAACTTATGCACTAAGGTTACGACAATAGAGGCAATTAGTGACACTTTGTATTCAAAAGGGGGTGATAATTTGGTGACTAGATTTATGAATGGGCCTTTTGGAAATTTGTTAATTTGGAAAAAAAATGGACCTAGTGCCTCGCAGCCTTTACTACAATTGTTAAGTTACCAAATTAGGAGTAATGACCCAAAAGCTTTGTGGTTTCATATTGGTGGGCAGACTATTTCTTTAGGGGTGGGTGAATTTGCATTAGTGACTGGTTTGACATTTGGATCCACTGATTTTGATCCATGTGCGGATCATGATCCTTCTGATTCGTCGGTGTATAGGTTGTTCTGTGGTGGTAAATCTATCACAGCTAAGGAATTATTAAAAAAATTTAAGGCCGGCACAGTTCACCCAAATAATCATGATTTGTATTTGAGAGTCGCCAATATATTAGCCATGTGGAGCTTTGTGTTAGGGTTTTCTGAAAAACGTAAGATCGAGAGTTGGGTCTTCGTTTTGGTAGAGAATTGGGCTATTTGGAACCAATTTCCGTGGGGGGCATACGCGTTTAAGTCCTTATCATACTATTTAGAGCAAGCTCACACGAGGATTGAAGCAAAAGGGTCTCTTCATTTGGGCGGTCCTATTTGGATTCTACAGGTATAAATTTCTCTTTTTACTGTATTTAATAAATATTGCAAGTTGATGAGTTATAATTCAAAGAAATATTTTGTAGGTTTGGGCCTATGAGGCCATTCCGAACTTGGGTGGTAGCTGTGCCATTTTGGAGCATCCAGATTTTTTTCCCCGATTTATGAAATGGAAGTTCAGGGGGCCAGCTACAATTGATTGGGTGACGTTCTTTGCCCGTGAAGAGGTATGCATGCAATTAAATTAGTATTTGTGAACTAACAATGTATTTAACTGTATTTTGTTTTATTGCAGATTCAAGTTTTCCCCAACCTAATCCCATTTCCGTTTGAACAAGGGGTTTTATACTATACTTCTTCTCAGCTGGAGGATTCCCTAAGTGTTAACTTTCGACAACCAGAGAATCCTGTACGTCCTGTCAGACATAGAGGTGATCATCGAGAACAGAGCATTTCTATAGGACAAGGTTCTGGAGGACAAGGGGATGAGAGAGGTGCTGAGGATGATCAGGGTGATCAGGGTGGTGATAATGTTGGTGATCAGGGTGATCATGGTGATAATGTTGGTGATGAGGCTGATAATGTTAGTGATCAGGGTGATCATGGTGGCAGTGGGGCACATTCTGAGTCTCAGGGGCATGGCTCGAGAGCATCCCATAGGCGCTCTCGTTCAAGGAGGGATCGAACTTCATCTAGTGGAGAGGATAGTGAGTCTAGGAGATTTAGGCCATCCCGTTCCTTTATGGATAAGGTTCGAACGGTGGTTACTGAGGCAGTTGATAGGGCGGTTGAAGTTGCAGTGAATAGGGCATTTGATAGGGCGGTTGATGTAGTAACAGAAAGAGTGATTCCTCATGTGACCCGAGTAGTCACGGATTTGTTCAATTCAGGGCGATGTGGCAACCGTACTGATGCTAGAGAGAGGTCAGTTGGGCGAGGGCTACAGATGGACAGTCCCGAGCAGAGGCCCAGTACTTCCCAGCACTCTGCTAGACCTAGTGCATCTGTTGATCGAGAGCATTTTGAGATTGGGACCGAGCCGCGACATAGTGTGTCTCATCGGTCTACTGAGAGGAGACGGAGTACCTCTCGTCGGTCTACTGAGAGGAGACGTAGTATAGACCGCCAGTCTATCGAGCACACAGTGGATGTGGATCAACCTTCTTCAAGCCAGATCAACTATCTGCTTGCACGCAATATTCCAATGGAGGTATTTCTTCTAACGTATTAACATTCCTTTAATTTAAGCATATGTTGTTTAATGTTCTTTTCATATTTAGGAGGATGATGGACGGCCGATGGGAATCAGTTACACGTTAGAGGATGACTATGATGCCTATAGACGTATGGGTGAAGGAACTATCAGGAAATCTTTAAACAATGATACACTGTGGCCACATTCTTTTTTCACTGCTATAGAGAATATGAGCCAGCCGTTAGATATGGAGACGATCGATTGCTACGTCCAATCACTGCAGAGGAGTTTCTACCAGATGGAGCACAGGATTCGGATTCTTCGGCCTCAGTTCTTTGTAAGTATTTCTGTAATTCTAATTATCTAATATCGTTTATATTGACATTCATGCTGATTATAATGTTTGTAGGATTTAATGAAAAGAGATTATCAGCCTAGTAGACTGGGGCCGAGGCATCAGGTATCAGCTGATCTATTGAAGTTCATCTATGGTACTGATTGCCCGACATCTAAAGATTGGTATGGGGCAGATACGGTTAGTTTTCTATTATCTATTTTGGAATTTGTCTTTATGCATCAATCATCAATTATTAATGTATTTAAAATTGCTTTGTAGTTCCTTGTTCCTTGTTATGTTCGGGGCGTTTGGTATACCGTGATGATGAACATCATTACTTGGACTGGCGCCATGATTGATCCCTATGATAATGCTACACGACCAAGGGTTCTGCAAGATGTATTTGTCGAATTGAGAAAGATGACAAGTCATATGAGGTTTTATTTGAGGGCAGGCGATTATTGGAAGAAAAATACCTTGAGGTTGGTGGACGTGTCCACAAGAGATATGCCTTTTCAGAGGTTGATGTATTTCAAGGGCCATGATGGGGCGCAGCATTCGACCTATGCATGCGCAGCATTAGAGATGATGTTGTTCGGTTACCCGAGTCCACAGTGGATGGAGCATCCTCAGGGCACTGCATTATTTAGAAGATTAATTGCTCTTAGACTATTTGATTTCTCCTATGTTTGATTTCTTTGTATTCGAGACATGTTTGGTATTTTAGAATCGTTGTTTGTATGGTGCAAGATAAACAAACACAATTACTAATTTTATTTGAATTTCACTGTATTTTTCAACAAGTGAATTCAGAGTTCACCAGCTTTTCAGTGTATTTTTTCAACAAGTGAATTCATTTTGTCAAAAAAAAATTGATGAACTGAGTCGGAGCATGCATGCAAAAATTATTCATTGATGGTAACAAGTAAATAAACACAACTTTATCAATTGAAATATAAAACAAAAAAAAAAACGCAATTTAAAAAAAAAAAAAAATTGGGGTCGGCACCGGTCGGACCGGTCATCACCGGTGCCGACCGGTCGGCACCCTCTGAACCGGTCGGCATCATCCCACTGCTTTTTTTTTTTTTCTAATATTAATACTTCATTTCACATGAATTATTTTTAAATCATTACACATATAATTGTTCCGATTGGATTGTTAATTAAAAAGTGGTTTGGGGCATTTCTTAAACATATTTATAAAAGAGGGCATTTCTTATACATGTTTTATAAAAAAGGGTATTTTTGAATATTAACAGAAGCGAAAAACTGAAGACAAGGAAGGAAGGGAGGGAGGGAATGGGTGAGTGAGCTCACTGCTGACTTCTTCTGCATGAATCGATACCTTTTCATGGTGGGAAAATCATATAAAATTTAAAGTGCATTATTCTTTTTCATTGGAGTGAGAAAATAAAATTGTATGAACATGTTTATTTATTTATTTATTTGTATTTAAAGTTTTCCAGTCCCTTCTTGCGCTTGAACGAAACATGTTGCTTGTGACCAAAACGTTATGAATTAGAGTTTTTTTATGCATATTTAAATAGGGATGAACAAAATCGAATCGAAACCGTCAAATCGTATCAAATTGATGGATTTCGGTCGATTTTTTAGTACATTTGATTTTAGTTCGATCTGAATTTTTCAGAGTTTTCAATTTTTTCGGTTTGGTTTGATTTTTAACCGACGAACATGTATTATATATATTTTCTATATTTATTTATATAATTTAAATATAAAAATAATAAAACATATAAAATTTTTTATTTTAAATAATTTAATTGTGTGAATTTAAATAAATTATTAATATTAAAAATAAATAATTAAAAAAAAAAAAACTTTTCCCAACCTTCTGATTCACTAGGGCAAACTTTACCCACTTGCTCCCAGGTACAATGTTGAAAAATATGTACTTTTTTTACTGGCTAAAGTAAGTATAATATAGTTTATTGTTAGATTAATATACTCCCTCCGTCCCATATGAATTGTCCATTTTGATTTTGGCACAATAACCAATGCGAGTAGAGATAGAGAAAATTAGTATTTTATTAGTGAGTGAGTATTATTTTTCCATTTTAAGTAAGTGGATAATTAAATGGGACGGATAAAAAAGGAAAGGTGGACAATTGAAGTGGGACGGAGGGAGTAATATTTTTTGAAGATGCCATGGCGTTAGAATTTGAATGAGAGATATCCGTCCAAATGAGAAAAAGAAATGTGATAAAAATTAATGTAATTTCCGGCGCAGCCGTAGAAAGTGGAAATCTGATTGGATGTAAAAAATAATCCCTACTTTTGATACCATTAGGCTTTAATTTATTACTAGCTAGTTTTCTTGGATTTAATATAATTCCAATTTTAATGTCCACGGCGCCTAACTTGTCATACTTTTTAAAGCCCCATTACCCTAATCGCAACACTACAAAACATACGTTTTTCTTTTTATTATTATTTTAATTTATAAAGCAAATCCCTACTATGAGTGCTAGCTAATCGGTGATAGCATATTCGATCTCGAGATAAAGGTTTATCTTATAAAAAAATAAAGCTCGGTTTCTATTGAAAACCAAAACATGCAATGGCTAATCATATATGTTTCCGACCATATTGTGATTTTATTATTTCATCATTCAATGGTTTTAAGGTCGTCTGTATAATGTTTAAACAACCAATTAAATCTGAAGGTACTGTCATAGAATTATATGAATAAAAAAAGAGATTTCCAATTCGAACTCCTATTAAGTCTTAATATAACAAATAATTACACAAACTAAGTTAAAGGTTTAAAATAGTGATTATGGCCTTTGGGAAATAAAAAATAAAGCCCATTTGTAGAAAATATAAAATATAGGGGAGAATGTGCATGAAATGTGTTTTATTTCATTTTTAGGTGGGGTACATTATGATACAAATACAAATGATCAATCTAATTAATTCTATGCAAATGATCAATCTATTTAGTTCTTCATCATCTAACTTCGAGTTTTTAATTTTTTTATCGAATACTTTAAAGTTTACGAGCTTTAAAGAGTCTAAACGAACATTCTTAATTTGTAGTAATATACTCATTATTATTTAAAAATAAAAAATTTATTTATTTCAAAATTAATATTATAACCATGCTCAAATTCAAGATTTTCTCGTTACTATAACGATTTATCATTATTGCAAAATTGTTTTTATAAAACTAATGATTTTATATTTCTTACTAATTTTAGCTAACAAGCTTGTTTACGAGTCAAATACTATGATGCTCAAGTTTGGTTCGTTTAATAAACGAACTTTCCTAAACAAGTTTTTATCCCGTGTAACTCACGGATAGTAAGGTTAATTTACAACCCTACTTTTACCTTTCCTCTTTTTCTTTTTATTATTATTATTTTTTTAATTTGGATAATTATTGAACATTGGCTGAAATTACAACAGTAATTAGTTAGTTGATGGTTCATTCTACACTAGATTCATGTAATGTAACTACTAACTACATCATTTGGTGGTTAAGGAAGTTGATTGAGTACGTGTTAAGCAAATTCTGGTATGATTTTTTACATTTTGGCTTTGAAACTAAGCCAACTTATCCAGAATCAGAAATGACATTGCCAATTAACCATTTTCATGAACATTAAATAAAATTTATGTTATACAACTTAGATTTAGACTTGTTATAAGAGGTTTTACTTTTTTTTAGCATCGACTATTTTATAAATAAAATAGAATAATATAATTGTGTGAATTTACACGCATCATGTGACAACTCCCCCCCCCCCCCCCCCCAAAAAAAAAAAGAAAAAGAAAAAATAGCCATGGGCTAAGCTATAATTTGTAATACAAACTTTCAAATAAAGCCCAACAGTGATGGCCTATGTTAAATAAAATCTCAAAATTGATCAGACTTTTATTTTCATTTTGTAAGTATTCTATGCTTTAATTTCATACGCTTAATGAATGAAGTCAACTGAAAACTATATATCATCTAACAAAATCATGCCAATTAAAAAAAATGATATTTGCAATGATTGGCCATCATGGCTAGCTAGTGACTTAGTTGGAAGAAAAATAATCTAATGATTAATCTAATCTTAACAAAATCCATACATCTATACATGCATACATACACACGCAGTTGACATGATTTCTCAATGTTCTAAACAATTATTTAATTTTCATCATTTTAGAATTGCACATGTCGGTGTATGATGGTTGATCATTTCAATAGTTTAAAAAAATAAAAATAATACTACCTCCGTCCCATTTTAATTGGCCCTTTTCTTTTCGGCACGGAAATTAAGAGTTGTGAGTGTAGAATGAGTTAGTGGAATGCATATTTTATTGTTGTGTGTGTAAAAGTTGCCATTTTTGGAAAGTGGCCAATTTAATTGGGACGCCAAATTCGGTAAGTGGGCCTATTCTAGCGGGACGGAGGGAGTACTAATAGTTAGGTGGTAGACTCGAAAATACATGAATAATGTCTCTAAAATAATGTATGTGTACATTTACATATTACTCCCTCGGTCCCGAGTTATTAGTCCCATATTCCTTTTTCGTCCGTCCCAACTTATTAGTCCCATTTCCTAAAATGGAAAAAAATCTCCTCACACCAATAAAATATTAATTCCACTACACTCACAAACATTGGTAACTGTGCCAAAAGCAAATGGGAATAATAACTCGGGACGGAGGGAGTATTTAACAACGACTTTCTCATACCGAAATCAATTATTTTGACACATTGATTTAATTGGATTCTTAAATTTTTATGTCATTTTAATAATAGGATGATATGATATTTTATGATATAATTATATTAATCGGCAAATTATTAATAGAGGGGTTGAGAATGAAAAAAAAATAAGAAGTGTAGAGATTGAGAGATAAGATGAACGGAAAATTCTTTTATTTTAGTATTGAGATTTTAAATTTTTATAAAAATAGTAAGATTAGTTTTGATATATAAATTTTTATATGTATTTTATTATTACTATAAGCTAATTTTTTTTTTTTTACTTTATTACATATATTTTTAAAATGTAAAATTTCAATAAAACTCCTACAAATTATTTATAGATTCGCACCTAATTATTTGAGCATATTTGTAGATTGACCCTTATTATATCACAATACAATGAAAATCCCAAGGCTAAATTGAGTCCTTCAAAAATTTGATGACCCATCACAATCAAATACTCCCTCCGTCCCATGTAATTAGTCCCATTTGGTTTTGGCACGATAACCAATGTTAGTGAGTGTAGTGGAATTAATATTTTATTGATGAGTGTAAAAAAGTTTGCTATTTTAGGAAATGGGACAATTAGATGGGACGGACAAAAAAGGCAAATGGGACTAATTTTGTGGGACGGAGGGAGTATAAGACAAAAATGGAGAGCCCATAAAACAAAGAAATTTGAGATGAATTATTATATTATACAAAAAATCACTATTAAGCTATAATTCCTACTTTCATTTAGAGCACCCATAGTAGTGGGATCTTATAAACAGTTAAGATCCCGCCACGTGGGTTCCACATCATTAATTATTATCATATCCTATTTTATAAATATCCACATCAACATCTACTATCATTTTTTTATTTATCCACTTTTTACTTTATACTATTCACGGATCCCACTTGTCATAACCATTAATTCATATTATATATATATATATATATATATATGTGTATATTTATATATATATATTGAATATAGATAAATAATTAATTAATTAAATTACAAATTATTAATTTAATTAATTTATTAAAATTAATTAATTCGAATTAATTAAATCATACATTCAATTAAAAAGTTTAATATTACATAACAAAAAAAATCACACATTGTTAGATAATACAATATTACATAATTAAAAAAACACACACACATTGCAATTAAAACATTTAAAAATTTTAAATTCTAAAATTAAAAAAAAACGAATAAGAATTGAAAAAGAAAAATTAAAAAACATTGAATTAAAAAAAATCGATGATGAATTAAATAAAAGAAAAAGAAAAATTAAAAAGGTAAAGAATTAAATAAAAGAAAAAAAAAAGGGGTAGAGGCAGCCACTTGCCGCACTCGCGCGTGTATTGCACGCTCCAATAGCGTGTCCCGTGTTGCTAACGCGCGCGTGGGTGCGGGCCCAAAATTCTGCAAGAACCGAGATCTTATTTAAGTACTCCCTTTCTCCACTTTTGCTCCTTCTCTACTCCACCTAGGATGTCAAAGGCCGAGGTGGGGATCTTAAAAAATTAAGATCCCCCAATGGAGATGCCCTTAGGAATAATTCATTCCTACCCTTACCCTACTTGATTAAAAAAATAAGAATGTTAGCAAAAAAGAAAACTCAACAAACTTATGAAACATACTCAAACCTCAAAATTAGGTAACCATCTCAAATTACATTATTTGAATTACACAACATGCATTTTATCTAATACAAGATCAATTCAACTATTATCTAAATAGTAGTTCTTATTAAATTCATATCTATGGGTTTATAGTCAGCGTAACATAATAAGTAGTAGAATTGTCGATTCAGATTCCAAAAGAGAATTTCCTGAATTAAGAATTGTTTGATATTTCGGATCCTGAATTGAGAGTTTTTGTGATCTTTTTAGTCCTGAATTGAGAATTGATCTTTCGGGTCCTAAATTAATGATTAAACTATCTTTCTTGTTCTGAATTTGATAAAATCCCATAAATAATTGATATAAAAAAATATTCTTATGATTTTTTATTAAAAAAAAAATGGTATCAATTTTTACAAAGACAACATACAACAAGCTTTCATTGTCTAAGAGGGTCACATTCACAACCTACGCTTCCTTCTCCAACTCAAGAATAAGAAAAACAATAAATTAGCACTGCTAATATCTTTCTCACTTCAAACTAAATCTCAGCTGTTTACACATTCCAATCCCAACAAAAGCAAAAAAGGAAATGGTTTTAATCTGATTAAAGTTTTTCCCTTTTTTTTTTGTTGGGAGCTCTTTATCAACCTTTTTTTTGCAGAAAAAGCAGTAGATCCACACACTCTCTCTCTCCTCCATGACAGTTTTTTTATAACCAGAGACCGCCTTCTTTTAGGCTTTGAGATTGAGATGAAATGAAGCCCAGCAGGGGTAATCTGGTCATTCCATTCTGCTAAAGGTGTTGGAGAGAGAGAGCAGCAGCAGCGGCGGTTGTTTCAATCTTGGGACAAGAACGCCCCACTCCACCCTCCCCAAATATTTCATTTTCAGTTTTTTTTTTCTCTTTTCCATTTCCCATAATCGCTATGTTGAAACTTCAGCCTAACTGCCGATTTTAGATTCAGGGTAATTCGCAGAGTTAGGGTGATATTTTGCGACGTCGACATTATAGATAAAACCTCACTATCTTCTTTACTCTTTCTTTCCTTTTTTGAAGAAAAGAATTTGGCTTCTGCTAACATTTTGGAAGCCGGGGACTGTTGATTCTCGCCATGTCTGCCAAATCTAAGTACGTGCACTACTGTATTCGTGGGTGGATCTGATGTGGGCTTCTGGTCGTTCGTTTTTTTTATTTTTAGTTTTAGAATTTCGGTTTTCTTATTTGAATCAGCCCTTATTGGTTTATCACGATCATATATATATGTTACATTCGAAGGAAATAGCATGATTAAGTTCGGAATCGCAGAGGATTGCAAAAAATTGCTTCTTTTTTTTTTTTTTGGAACTTGTGTTGGTAATCTTGTTTGATTTGTTGTGTAGTTTCTGCTTTGATGATTCGACGCTTCTGGAACTTGTATCTGAATGCAATTGTGTTGGTTCATGTTTTTTCCGATTCGTCGTTGTTATGTGGGCAATGCTTGCTGTAGAGGTGAAATTGAAGCATTCTATACTTGGATTACAACCGTTTTTGTGAATATGAATTTCATGCCTAAATGTGCAATGGGTTCATCTGTGGATCTTGTGCTTTTTCATTTTGCTTAGTTGAGATTCTCTGCATCGTAGATCTACCATCCCTGGAACTCCAAATGCCAAATCATCACCGGCGACGCCTAGGATCAGCAGGGGAGTGGCTAAACCCAGTGGTGATTCGGTTTCTTCGCTGCAAAATGGTCGAAACTCAGTTGATCGATCCCCGGGATCTGTTACATCAAAGCTGTCTCCCAAGCCCAGCACCCCAACTGATGTAAGTTGGAGCAAAGTCAATCAGTTTTGGAAAAATCTGTTTTTACAATGTGGCTGCATTGTGCTGAATCTGTGTTGTTTCCCAGAGAAAGGCGACGCGTTTGCTGAGGCCATCTTCGGAGCTTCAGGCCGAGCTAAATCAAGCTCAGGAAGATCTGAAGAAGGCGAATGAGAAGTTGGTTTTAGTTGAGAAAGATAAAGCAAAGGCTCTTGATGAAGTTAAAGAAGCCCGGAGGTTGTGTGATGAAGCGAATGAGAAGCTCGAGGAGGCATTGCTGGCTCAGAGACGAGCCGAGGAGAATTCTGAGATTGAGAAGTTTCGAGCTCTGGAGATGGAGCAGGTGGGCATTGAAGCAACTAGCGTGAAGGAAGAGGGATGGGTGAGAGAGTTGGAGGATGTGAGGAATCAGCATGCTCTGGATGTGGCTGCGCTTCTATCTGCGACGCAGGAGCTTCAGAAGGTGAAGCAAGAGCTGACTATGACTTCTGCTGCGAAAAACCAGGCGCTGAAGCATGCTGATGATGCAACCAAGATAGCCGAGATTCATGCAGAAAAGGTTGAACTTCTGTCTGCTGAAGTGATCCGCTTGAAAGCTGCCCTTGAGATGAGGGTTGAGATGCAGGCCGTCGAGAGCAATAAGTTAGTATCAGATTTGAAGTTGGAGTTGCATTATCTCAAACAAGAACTTGAGAAAGCCGAAAGGATTAAGGAGAGATTGGCTGAAAAAGATGCTACATTGGAGAAAATCAATGTTGATCTTGAGGCTTCAAGAATGGCGGAATGTTACGTGCATAATTTAGGGAAGGAGCTGCAGCAGAGAGTGGAGGAACTCACTATTGAGAGTGAGAAGTGGAGAGAATCAGAGAAATCTGCTTCAGAATCTCTCGGAACAGCCATGAAAAAACTGGAAGAAAGTAATGATCTGATGCATGATGCGAAATCTGAAATCGCGACGCTGAAAGAGAAGCTTAGTTTGTTGGAAACCTCGAGTGAAAAACAGAAAGCTGATTTGGAGGAATCAGAACATCTTCTTGAACAAACTAAAGAAGAAGCTTCTGAGATGGTGAAGAAGGTTGAGTTTCTTGAGTCAGAGCTTGAAGCTACAAGAAAAGAGAGAAATGAAGCAGTGAGCAATGAAAAGATTGCAGCTACTGGTTTACAATCTCTGTCGGAAGAGAAAACAGAGCTGGTCAACAAATTGGAAATTTCAAGGGATGAAGAGGAGAAAAGCAAGAAGGCATTAGAAAGTTTAGCATCAGCCTTGCATGAAGTCTCTTCGGAAGCAAGGGATGCGAAAGAGAAACTAATCTCCAGTGAAGTTGAGCGTGAGAATTGTGGAAGACAAATGGAGGATCTGAAACTGGCGTTGCAATCAACCACTGAGAAGTATGAAAGCATGCTCGATGATGCCAACAAACAGATCAATGCTCTTACTCATTCAGTTGAACAATCAAAGCATGACTATGGTAACTTGAAGGCCGAGTTGGAGCAGAAGGAGCTAGCTTTAGTGAGCTCTGTGAAAAAGTTTGAAGAAGAGAAATCTGGTATGGAAAAGGAAATAAGTAGGCTTGTTCACTCAGTGGAACAATCGCAGCACGATTACGATAGTTTGAAGGCTGAGTGGGTGCAAAAGGAGCTAGATTTGGTGAATTCATTCAACAAGTCTGAAGAAGAGAACCACCAGATGGAGAATGAAAACAGCATGCTGATTAAATCACTCGAACAATCCAAGCACGATTACGATAATTTGAAAGCTGAGTTGGAGCAAAAGGAGCTGGATTTGCTTAGCTCTGTAAAGAAGTCTGAAGAAGAGAATTCCCACCTGGAAACTGAAGTTAACCGGCTGCTGAATTTACTAAAACTGGCTGAAGAAGAGTCGTTGGAGACGAGGGATGAGAGGGATCGCTGGAATAAGTCCTTTAAGGAAGCTGATTTAGAGGCCATTTACCTAAAGCAAGTCCTTGGTGAAGCGAAGGAGGAAAGCACAAGACTAAAAGAAGGCCTCACCGAAATGGAAAACCAACTGCACAAAGTTCTAGCGGAGAATGAGGATCTGCGTATTAGGGAAGCTGCATCTCAGGAAAAAGTCGGGGAGCTATCTAAGTCGCTTGAAGAAGCTTTGGCCAAGCGGGAGGAAGAAGATGGCAACCTAACAGATTGCGAGAAAGACTATCATATGCTTCCAAAAGTGGTTGAATTTTCCGAGCAAAACGGTAAAGGAGACGCGAGGCCTGCAGCGGAGCTCCAATCTCAACAGAAAGATCTTCCTACCAAAGAGAAGCCTACGGAATTGACTGCAACTTCTGAACTCGAGGATTCAAATGAGAAACTAAAAGATGGCCACAACAACTCCGAATCCACCGAAGTTGATCTCAAAATGTGGGAAAGTTGCAAGATAGATGTGAAAGACTTGTCTCCAGAGAGAGAAGCTGAGCAGGAATCATGTGAGGATGAGGTGGAGTCAAAAGTTGGTGATGGTGGTGATCTGTATGATCATGGGAACGGGGTGTCGAATGTTGGTAGTAATGGGAGCCCGGCTTCGAAGTCGGGCAGTCAGAAGAAAAAGAAGGCTCTGCTTCATAAGTTTGGAAGCCTATTGAAGAAGAAGAGCAGTTCCACTGCCAATCAGAAGTGAAAGTGATCATCTTTGTTTTTAGGGAGGCATAGTAGTGAAAATATTTTGCATGCAATTGAGTTGGCTCTATGATTTTTTTCTTCAGCCTTGATAGGTTGGTTGTCTGAAACTGGAACTCAACATTTGTATCATCATTTTCTGACAATGTAATGTGAGTTATGTGCTTGTGGGCTTGTCTTTCCCAGTTTCATCCTATTCTCATTTCCCTTATTATAAATTCTTGCTTTATTTTACAACATTAGTTATATGTCGCATAATGTATGCTGATTTAGAAAGAAAACCAATTCTCCAATTCTAACTACGGTTATGGAGTTGAAATAAAACAAAATAGTATGAGTTTTATTTTTTTGTGTTAATTTAGTGAGAGGATGCTGTAAGTTTCCCCATCATTGAAGAGTGTGTGGACTGTGGACCCTTTCATTGGCTTAATCATTAAGATTCAGAAGCCCATTTTTTATCTGTTTTCTGCGTCATTCCTATTAAATTTACGGTGTTAATCGAGAAAAGCTTTTCTAAAATTGCGGAGATTTATTTCAATAGGGGCAACGATGTTTGCTGAGTTGATATGCGGCTTCGTTCTTTACCGATTAGTGAAGCGGTTTCTCTTCGGCGAGGAAGCTCTATCCGATCTCGATTCCTCCCGTTTCAATGCCCTTTTCGCCGTCGCTAAAAGGTATTTATCAATTTCCTAATGTATGGGCTAAATTATGTGGTGATTGTGAATATTCTCTTGCTGAATTGTTTCCTCATTTTTTTGGGGTGGGGCAATAGATTGGAGAAGCTTTATTTAGGAAGCAAAGTTTACGTCGGCCTCCAAATTCCAGACCCTGATTCTGGTTCTCGCAAGAACATTGATCTCGTTGTTGTCACTAAGCAGTAATCCTCTCTCTCTCTCTCCCAACTTTCTTGTGCTTGTTGATTCTGTTGCCATTTTTGTTATGCTGTATCTAAGCAGTTGATGATGTTTTTGCCTGAGCACTGGGCAGCTAAGTTTGAGTTATTTAAATATTTGGAAGGAATGTGAATTATAATGGGTGGATGAAGCAGTGTTGTTGTGTGCAGGGAGGCAGTAGTGATTTCTGTAAAGAATGTATCCGGGGTTGTTTCCATCGATAGGGATAATAATTGGGTGTGCTCTGATAAAAAGAATCGTAAAACTGAGTCTCTACCCAACCCTGTAAGCTACTTTTTCTTGTTTCTACTTTCTACCATCCATATCATACAGTTTTATCTACTGCTCTAGGTTTCATATATTTTGCATTCTTCACCACATCTACCATATTATAGGGTGCTATGCGTTAGTTAACACTGTTTGTTTCATTTGTTAGTCTCCATGCTTCGCATATGTCTAGTTCTAAGGACTTGTATATGAGGACTACGGCGATATATGATCAATATAACCAGTTGCATACAGTGGGATATTGCTTAGTTTTTGTAGACTATGATGGCCTAGAACAGATACTAACAATGTTCTCTTTGGCATCTTTAGTTTATTTGTTCTAACCATTCGAAAAACTCTAGTTTGATTAGGATCGTCTGCCCTAAAGTTTTGTCTGCTTTTGTAGCTCAAAACCATTGCTTTTTGTTTGAAAACAAGTGCTATAAATCTCCGCGTTTCAGGTAGCTGAAATCAAACACTCTGTTTGCATTCTTGAAGAATACCTTGAACAGAGAGGAGTTGCTTTGCCTGAAGGATATTTGTCTTATAAAGTCATCTGTCCGGACCCGGGTTTTTGGTATGCTTTTCTCATCTTATCCTGGTCCTGGAATATGTTCAATTTTTAATTGAGTTTTCATGGCTTTGATCTTGAAGGATAGGATGAGTTTCAAATCAATCCAAAAGTAATCCATGAATTTAAGCTTTCAGCCAAACAAGATTAGTGCATTTAACTCAAGTCCTGCAGTCCAAACACATCCTACAACAATGCAAAACTATTGATTTATTTCATGTTCCAATCCACTTTCAAATCCCATTCAGAAACTTCTCAAATGTCCCTCATGACCTGTGGTGACTAGCAGAGTTTCATTTCATACACGATTAGTAATTTGTCATAGAAAAGCTATAGTGTAAGAAGTGAAGCTTCATGAAATGGTTTCCACTCAGTGATCATCAGCAGTGGCAGTGCTTCACTAAATATGTATCTCTATTAAACCAAACCACTCATATGAGTGACTATGAATGATCATAGGCCAACTCGAAAAGCCTTACTTGCTTTACATTCTTATTGTCATTTTTATTTATTTACGTTTCTAAACCTGCTGCGTTTCTATCAGTCAATCGGACCCTTTTCCATCCGAGGTCATTACTTATGGTCAGTGGACACAATTAAAACCCCAGCAAAGCCATTCATATTCTGGATGGATCAAAGGCGCTCTCCTCTGTGGGATGAAGAAAACACAGGAGTCATTTTCGGAGAAGCTCAATTCTGTTCTCTGCACTGCTCCCACACTCGATAGGTTTGTTTCAGATTCATTTTCAGACGAATTTGGCACAGCTCTGAAAAATTGTGCTGCAAAGTAGCTGTGCTAAAGTGTCAGTATTCCTATCCACAAGATTCGGCTAGATTTGCATTTAACCGATGATCAGCTGCTGTGTCTGCTATATAATGCAGGTTAGAGCTCAAAGGCAACAAGTGTATTCTGGGAGAATTTCTCGAATTCAAAGGCAGACAAGACGACCTGCAGTCGTTGAGAAAGATCAAAAGATCGAAAGTCAGTCATCTGAATATTCAGAAGACGAGTGTGTTTGCTTTTGGTAATTGCTTCCACAACCTCTCATAGTCAAGTTATGCCAACAAAACCTGCACTGCATTTGTATTTCTTAATGATTCTCGAGCACACGCTGCCTGTAGGTCATTCGGAGGTCCAAGTTTCGTATGCTTTACGTGATTATCGCTCTGAAGGGCCTTCTTGGTCATCACAATGGCAAGAAGTTGGTGTTAGATCAAGCACAGAAGTCATTTTTCAGCCGCTGAATTCCACAAAATTATTCAAGTGTAAGCTTTCTTCAGTTTCTTCAATCTCACTTAGCGTCTAAGCATTGTGTATAGTAGCCACCACCACACACACATACGAGAAAACCATTGTCTGCTTGAAATCTCGAATACGTGATTCGAGTCTGAGGCATTCGTGGTACGTTCCATACGTGCACATTGTGATTTTTAAGATTGTGTCTAATAGATCATGAGGTTGAGATTTAAATTAATGTGCTCTATTTCTCTTTTCTATTTGGGGGTGTGTGATTTTGATTTTGGCTAATATTTCTTATGACATGGGTTTACTTTACACCTCTCTGCCGCTAGGTTCAAAGAATCATATTCTAATATATGCAAGAGTGGAATTTCTTGATCTTGACTATTCACTCAATATGCAATATACATTGTGAAACCAGCAAAGTGTTACAATCTTATTTTACCTAAAAAGTAACAAACAAATCAATCAATTGATTCATTCAGCATCACTTGAGACTTGTAATCCACTCTCATAATCTTCCATCAGCTTCCGCAATTTGTGGTTGCATATCCTCTGTTGGTACACTCCCTCCTCCTGTTCCAACCTGCAATACCCCATACAACATTCTTTCATTTCTCATTTACTCATCTTCTTCTTAAAATCTTCTGAGTATCGTATCATATCATATCATATCGAACGACTCCACTTACAAGTCGGATGGCGATGACGACGGCAAGAGCTTCTTGGCTAGCTTCACCACATCATCGTTGCAGTTGATGATGCCGTTGAAGCAAAGGTATCGGCCGTAGGAGGAAACGTCCTCGAACACGCAAATGTGGGCGTCGACGAGGAACTCGAGGTCGACGGTGACGAGGACGCCGTCCTTGAACATCTCGGCAGCTCCCAACAAGTAGGGATCCTTGATGCTCAAATCTGGGGACATCAGCAGCCCTGCGTTTATAGACACCATGTTCACCCCTCTGTCCATAGCCAATGCCCATGCTGTCTTCTCTGCTATCGTCTTCGACAGTCCGTGCCATAACTATATGTATATATATAGAAATGAGATCATGCGAGAAAGAAATCCGACAGTGAGAATAAAGAATGAATCATATATAATAAATACCTTAAACTTTTTGCAGAAGTTGACGTCGCTCCAGTTTCTTTCGTCGACATCTGATGCACGGATGTCGTGGGGGTGGTCCTTCCACACGACGGCGGTCGCCGACGATGTGAAGACCACCCTGTCGATGGTGTCTGTCTGAGCGCACGCTTCCAACACGTTGTGCGCCGCTCTCACCTCCAATTCACACACAAATTCCTAACACCCAAATACCTACGTGAGATTTCTTGCTAACTTTGACAACACACATCATCATCACATGAAAATTCATAGATAACACCCAAAACTGTCTGGTCGTTTTCAACCTTCTCTCTCTTGGAATTCTCAACAAAAAAGATGAATTTTATTTTCCACCATGTTCTAGATTTCGTGTTGGCGTTATTTAAGACTGGGATAGCAAAAGGCAAGTTCTCATCCAAAGCAGATGAACAGTAATAGTTTTCAAACTTTCAACGTCATATATAAAAATCAAGAAATCCAGCTAGCAAAGCACGATTGCCGACATGCCAAAATATCATTTATTTAAATTTTACTAATAAATGCCTTTTTTTGTAATCTACAAAACCTATACAGCTGGTATATAACATCGTGTAAAGTTAAAATTTGTTGGATTGCTAATTTATGATCAGACGCAATCGAGATTCTGAGCGGCCATTAAAATCTGGTTTATGAGATGGATAAATAGCTGGACCTTGATCTATAATAATATTAAAAAAAGTCAATAATTTAATAGGCTTTATCCACCTACTCTCTCTCTCTCTCTCAAATTGAAGAACAAGTAACTCACATCGTAGGTTTTCCTAAAAAAAAAAAACTCACATCGTAGGTAGGGTGATCGGCGGGGAGCTCGAAGGAGTAAAACAGGGCACCGCAGCCTTTGAGAGCATCCAATATGCTGTGATAATCCAATGGATCCGAATGAAACACTCTCAACTCCTCCTCCTCAATCGATTGCCTCTTGTACCGCTGCACCTCATCTGCGTAAAATCCGAAACATTCACAATTCACATCAACATTTTCCAGTAAATCCAGAACCTAGTTCGAGAAATTTATCAGTTACCGTGGCTGTGGACGGCAGCGTGGACGGTGTAGCCGCGGCGGAGGAGGCGTTGGACGAGTGCTGAGCCCAATCGGCCGCCTGCGTCCATGACGCAAACTGTTTTGGAGGTGTTCCAGAAAGCAGCTGGCGCCATTGCGATTCAGAAAAGCAGGCACTGCACACAGTCAGAGAAAGGAGTGCCTGCCTGCAAGGGAGAGGAGTTCTAGAGAGAGAGAGAGTCAGATTTCTGGTAATGGCGAAGTAGTGTGCTATTGTGATATATAAAGATGAGAGAGAGAGGAAGAAAGTTTGGGGGGCATTGAAAGAGTGTGTGGTTAGCAGATTGGTTGGGAAGGTAGTAGTTAGTCTCACAGGCAAATAATTTAAAATTTTAAATATATATTTTTTTTAATAAGAGACAAATTATTTAGATTATTCCATGTTATACTACAAATAATATTTCCATTTCCTTCAATATATTTTCAACTAAAATTAAGTTTATTTTCTGTAGCTGGATTAGGCTTAAGGTATTAATCTTCTAGTAGATTAGTTAAAAAGTTTTTTTGTCAAAAAACATCCAGAATATTTGAATATTCTTATTCATGAAAGAAACAAACAAACAAAAAAAGGTTGGGGATTAAAATAATAAGAATTATTGAGGAAAAAGACAAATAATTAAAAGGATAGATATGAAACTAGTAGCCTAAAACAAGAAGTTGAGGGCATTTTGAATTTGATAATGATTGGTACCACTTGGAGGTTTGCGGATTAATTTGATAATGAAATGAAGGAGAGAGAGAGAGAGAGATGTGTATATGAATTCATGAGGGGAAGAGTTTGGTAGGAAAAAAAACGTGGGCTTCTCATTCAACTTGAGGTGTTTCCCTTTGGTTTGGTTTGGCTTTGGCATTTGGGACATGTGTATTGGCTACGGTATCCGCATATTCTTTCTCTACACTTGAAAAAAGATTTAATTATGTTATCTGCTCCGGTTGTAATAGTGAAAGTTAGGGATGTAATCCAACTGAGTTGAGCTGAATAATAGATCATGCTCAAGTTTAATTCATTTATTATTAAGTCGAGTTTCAAGTATTTTTATCGAATATTTGAAGTTCACGAGCTTTAGTCGAGCTTGAACTAATTTTCTAAATTCTAAATGTATTTAAAATATTCTCTATTATTTTGAAAGAGAAAATTATTAATTCCAAAATATTAGAATATTTATCATCATTATTACTTTTGAATTAAAATATTACTTTTATAACGAGCTGACTCACGAACTCACGAGTCGAATACTATGACGCTTAAGTTTGGCTCCTTTACTAAAATAGCTTGAACGAACTTTTATGGAGTTGATATCCGAATAGCTCACAAACAGTTTGTTCATTTACAGCTCTGGTGAGAGTATCTTGTCCGAGTTCGACCTTTTCTAGACATATTTAGATTTTAGATGTGTCAGTGGGTGTTTTTAAATTAACGCATTACTATTAAAAATATACTCCCTCCGTCCCGCTTAAATAGGCCCTTTTCATTTTGATACATTAATTTCGGAGCTAGTATTTAGTAGCTAATTGTGGTTAATAATAAAATTGGCAATTGTAATTAACTTATTTAAGACTTAAACAAATTAATTACGATTGTCAATTTTATTATTAACCACAATTAACTACTAAATACTAGCTCCGAAATTAATGTATCAAAATGAAAAGGGCCTATTTAAGCGGGACGGAGGTAGTATTTAATTAAATAACTACACTATAATATTAATTTAGCTCAAAAATACATGGATCTAATTATACAATTCATTGATATAATAAAAAGAATCACTCGGATTCCATCATAATCTGTCAAAAATCCACAAATATGAAAGGATATTTCTAGCTATTCTACTATATTTTAACAAAAATCTTACAATCGAATCAACATATCATTAGTCATTACTATTATTATAGTCCGATTACAAATCCAGAAATATAAGCCTGCATTACATATATACACTAAATAAAAAATCAAATTTGAAACATCAACCCATTAATGCTAGATGCTAGCTAGTAATGTAGAATGGAGAAATACTAGGGTTTAAAAAGAGTTTATTAAATTTTTGAATTAATAACGGCTAAATCAAAGTATCCATTATTATTATTCTCAAACGTTCAAACCTTAACAATAATTTATACATAATAAATTCTACTACCTTACCTAGTAACTTTTGATATCATTAAGAAACTAAACATAGATGTATGTATTCATAAAATAAAAGACCCAAATTAAATAGGAGTACTACTATTGTGAGAAGGGTGTAGGCTTGAATTAAATGAACACACGGACAGCTTTTTCCAACTCAAACAACGTCAGACCTCTCATTACTACCACAATTTCTACCAACCTTAAAAATTTTCAACAAAATTAAAAAAAGAATACATGTAATGTAATGTAAATGTAAGAAATCTTCTGGAACATGTTGATAAATGGGGCCCAGATATGAATAGTCGGGTCTTGACCCATTTGGTAAACGGGTGAGCTGATTCAGGACAATAATAGTTGACATGTCATCAAAGATACGTTGCGCATGTGATGATGTATGTATGTCTACACAAATAATATCTGAATTTGGACACAAATTCAAATCCATCATAATCGCATTTAAAAATCGAGGTTAATGAGGTGTAGACACTAAACAATCTTTAATTGACTCATAATTTATATAATCCTTTTTCAATTCAAAGATTTCTACATTATAATACTAAGACTCATTCAAAAATGTGGCATTCAAGCAAATTCGGAATTCATGAAAATTTACAAAACTAGAATAAAACTTGGCGTATAGGGCTCCAAGTTGGCCAACCAATTATTAGGTCAATTACTGCATTTTTGTTTTCCCCTTCAGTTTACGGCGCGTAACACACCTAACTACAGAAACAGAATTCAATAAAACCACATGAAAATTGAAACATTTTTTTAATAATAAATCAACTAAATAAGATTTATCTAATAATTAATAAAACAGACATTAGCAAACAAAAGAAAGAACTAAGGAAGAATTCTTTAATCTGGTGCAATACCTTCTAAAATATGTTCATAATGTGTTGATTGTTGAAGATACAACAGGCTGTTTCTGGACATTTTGGTAACGACCCGCATAGCCGGATCTGGATCTGGATCCATTTGCCAACTCCCCAACTCTTCTTCAAGTTAGCAGGCTCGACATCTAAGGATGTGTGTTCACAATCGGGTCTTCTTGGCCCGTAAATGCGACCCGAATCATGTCTGATCAAATGGATTATGCCTGTGAGGATATGGTGACAGAGCTCACGTACGCCACCTTCGACCTTTTCTCCTTTTTATCTTGCAATTTTCGTGTTTTTCGTTTCCTAGTTGATGCATCTTTGGGTTCCTCCAGAGCTGTTTCTTTAACATTAGCGTCGTCTTTAGCCACAGGGCGCTCCGAATCCTCGTGTCTTGGCTCTGTATCATCCCTCTCGGGTTCAATGACTGACATTCCGGTTAGGGTATAGTCCAAGAGAAATGTGCTTCTTTGCAGCCTATCGACTCTGGTATAATGCCTCTGCGAATACGGGAGGAGGCCCTCCAGCAGCTCTCCGACGCCCTTCATCTGTAAGGGAAACACAAGTAATCAGATGTAATCTCACAACATTACAACAGAAAAAAGAAAATTTGCGGAGATTATTACGTCTACTAAATCTGTGGGAGGGAGGATGGTGAATATGCGGCACAGAACAAACTGCGCGATATGGCAGAGTTTTGGTTTCGTGTTCCATTCTCTTATGTATTCTAAAAGTAACCGGATCTCTTCCTTGCCAAAGGGACGAAGCGCCTTCTCAATCTGTACGTCGGCATCTGTCTTCCTGTAAACAAGGTCGAGCTACAAGATTAATTTACGAGAGATATTTGCCTAGCAACATACTGAAATTGAATGATCGTTTCACCTGCAGACTTCACTAAATAATTCAAATAGTTTGTGAGGTCTGCGGAGTTCAAATGCAAGTCGTACAGCTCGTGAGTAGTCGCAATCAAACACAGCATTTTCTAGTTCTTGCCCTCTCAAAACATCTTCCTCCTGCAAAAGTAACATAAAAATGTTGCAGCCATCGTTTTAAAACAAATGTCAGATCATGACTGTATATGATGAGGAGTGCGTAAGTTTCATAGTAACAAAGAAAGTAGTTTCCCAGTAATCAATCACATTTTTTTAATTAAATGGATATCAAATTGAGATTCAAATGCCTCACTTCTTTACGGAAGGCCTCCTCTTTCTCTGCAGCTGTGGAGTCGTGCCACAAGTTAATAACTGCATCACCACCGCCAGTAGCAATCATTTCTGTCTGCTTCCCTATAGCCAATGCCCATATCTGCAGAATTTATAAGAAATTGAGAAATCATTGTTCTAGACTTCCAGGAATAAATATATTGAGTTATGACAACAATTTGCAGAATCATCCCTCAGAAATCTGACATACGAGAGTAATATTTTGTACTTGAAAAACAAGAAATAAAAATTTGTCAGTGGCGAAATTCACAAAACTAAATAACAATCCATTTGCTCGAAATTGATCATACGGTTGAACTGCATTAAAAACAGCAAGAAAAAATGTGATGCTGTATAACATTTATTGGATATTTCCAATCAGTTATGCCATCATTTTTCCATAAATAATCCTCCATATATCCAAATAAACAACAATCTATCAAATTCCAGACACAGGACTCGCTAGACCAATCGGTCAAATGACTATCTCATATAATGTCTTTAGCTATCAAAGAGGATCAGTATTTGAGGCTTTTTATAATTTATATTTCAATCCAGGCGCCATTCGAGATGCTGCTGAATTTTCTCAAGAAAAAAACCCATACCTTGTCTTCATGCTGATCATAAGTGGCCAAGCATTCATTAGTTTTGACTGTCCACAACTTAACCAAGCCATCAGCTCCTGATAACCAAGTCAACCTATTCAGCAATGAAACTAGGGAGCACTAAAGCGTAAATATATTAACAGGGCAACGTACCACAAGAAACAAATTGAGTTCCCCGTGTAACAAATGAAGCTCTAATGACACTAGATGTATGCCCTTCAAATGTTTTTAGACATGAACCATCAGATATGGCCCATATTTTTATCGTCTTATCACCGGAGGCTGTTATGACACAATGATCCACTGGAGAGAACTCCACCGACCAAATTCCTCTCTTATGACCTTTGAGTACAACAACAGAAACCAGATCCGGAAGCCTCCAGATGGCTGCTGTGCGGTCCTGAATATTTGAAGGTAACAAGGGAGAGAGATTTATTGGCAACTTGCAAACAATTATATGCAGTTGTTTGTTTCAGTCCAATGCACCATTTTAATCAGTAAGTGTTTTCTTTGTGGCAAATGTTAAGCAGGGAAGAAAAGAGCACACTCTCAATATTTTCAATTTACCAACCTGTGAACCACTGCAAACAAGGCTATCATTGGGTGCAACTGCTAACGAGTTTATATCTTTGTCATGGGCTGCCACTACAGCTTTTGCTTTCAAATTGGAAACTTCTCCAGCATCATCTGACACTCCATCTAAGCTCCAGACCTTCAATGTGCGATCACTAACAAAGCAAAACCAGAAAGGCAACTCTTAGATACAGATGATGTAAAACAGACAAAATTTTGGATTCATTAGCAAGTTAGTTTTATTCATCTCCAAGAGAAGGCAGTTAAAATTCAAAATTCATGAAATAATTACCTACTCCCGCTGACAAAAAAGTTCCGACTTTTCTTTGAGAAAGCAACAGCACCAATAGCTCCCATGTGACCTATACCGACCCCAATACAGCGTTGGCTTTGGGATTCCCACAATCTAACCTATAAGAATGATTGAATAAGACTGAATATGTAACCAAGAAAGTAAAGTAAGAAAAAAGTCAGAAATGAATCTCAGCTAGACAGTACTCCTAGAAAACCTGTTAATCCAAACTAGCAAAAGAGCACATGACCTTATGAACACATAGAACTTACAGAGTTGTCTTTGCTTCCTGATACAATGAGGGGCTTTCCAGAAGCTGGCACGCAGGTGTCAATGCATAAAACCACATCGGTATGACCAGTCAATATGTAGGAACATGACATTGATGCCAGATCGTACACTCTTATCTACAAAGCCAAAACAGCAATCGAGAATAAATTGAAAACCTTAAAACCAAAACTGGCATCAAAATTTCCATGCAACCACACACAAAAATAAGCATAGTATCATACTTCATTAAACTAAATAGAAGAAGAGAGGGAAGAAGATTTTTTTTAAAAAAAATAAAAAATAGAGCACACATTTTTAGGTAGTTAAGAGGGTTGTCTTCATGAAAAGCTAGCGTACAGCATATGAGCAATGGTGGATATGTTGAACCAACATTTTTTCCATTTGAGTTATGCAATGCATGAATCATAACAAAAGTCAATTACCTGTTCAACACTTGTGGCAACTGCAAGATATTTTTCTTCATCACCCAAGAACTTCATATCTGCAATCTCTTCATTGTATCCAATGAGTCTTTTCTTCAACGCTAATTTCAGACCATCATCGACATCTTTATCCATATCATAAATGAGAAACTGCTGGTCAGCTGTAGCACAGAGCAATCCTTGGCCCAATGGAAGCATCATAGCTGAGGTAAAACCTCTTTTAACCTCTTCTTCTTCAGAGCTAACAGCTAAATCTGAAGATTTCTGCTCAAAGAGAAGCACTGCCCTATAGCAGAAAAATTACTGAAGTTCAATCAAATCACCAATATTAATGAACCATGGCTTGTGCATGCAAGAGAAAGGGATGCATGTTTGAGATCTTTAGAGAGAACTAGACATAATACATTGACAAATCATTTGACTTGTCCTGAAGTTTCTTTAAGAAAATAACTATCAACCCAGTAAATAAGCTGAAGTCTATTAAAATGAATTTTACATATAAAAGATCAGGAGCCTTCAGGATCAGAAACATGCAGCCTACAGTACCCAATATACCATTTCTATATCGCCTTTATGAAGATTTTTCAAAGCATTCAAAACTATGAATGACATACCCATCAGAGTTCCATATTCGCACAATTCCACGTTCACCGACTGTTAAAAACTGAATAGACGACAAACTGATCTTCTTCCCATGTTTCTGAGCAAATGATGACAAACATAAGGAAAAGGGGGATGCTGCATCAAATGTACACACTGCTTCTATTGCTTCATATGTCGGCACAGTAGTTTTACAGCTATAATTGTGCAGGTCCCATATATTCACAACCTGAGCAGACAGATGAAAATCAGGATACAGCTGATGGAATGCTGTTATACGGAAAAATATATCAAACAGATAAAAAATGTAGATTAAAGATTAAAAATATTATTGTGATACATGTAGTCATCAAAATCAGCAAAGACAAATTTCCCATAGGTAACCAAAATCCAGCCTTATGATGACCTCAGTGACAACAAAAAATGGTGAAGTATCATAGAAACACATCACTAGTTGAACATTAGGCAATTACCTTATCTCTTCCAGCAGTCACCAAGGTCCATCCATCTTCAGATATTGCAAGTGAAGTAACTGTGGATTGATGTTTTTCAAGTGTTGCAGCACATTTTTTCTTCGCAAGGTCCCACACCCTAACAGTGGAATCATCACCACCGGAGAAAATCTGTAAGAAAATTAATCACTTTAAGGTCAACACTGCCTAAGTTTTCCAAAAGAAACTAGTTAGAGAGGACAGTTAGAAACATAGGATTTATTTACTTATTCTTTCCCATCCAGATAAGAGAACTCACAAGTAACCGGTTAGGGTCGGGGTGGAACATGATGCTGGTTACCACCCCCTTATGCCCCTTGAAGTAATGTGTGCAGAAGCCTCCATCAACATCCCACACTTGCACTTTCTTATCCGCACCAGCTGTTGCCAGCAATCCTCCTGATGAGTGGCAAGCCATTCCCATTACAGGCCCTTCGTGCCCCTAACACCAACAAGCATAAATTTATTTTTTAAGTGTAACGATCATATTGATGAATACATAATAAACCACTCGAGACCATCGCAAGTTTGTCAGATGAAAGTTTATAACTAATGAGATCATCAAACCTTCCACGAGCGAATGCATTTGAGCGTGGAGACATCCCATACTCGAATCTGGCGACTATGACTGGAGGAAAAGATGAATTTGTCGTTCGGGCTGATGGTAAGGGCGGTCACGGGCTCGGAGTCGCCTTCAATGGTTGACTTGATGGCGGCGTTTGAAGAATCGACGATTTTGATGGTGTCGTCACAAGCGCATACAATGAATGAACCGTCGGAGGCGACGGCGTAAGGACCGCCGGTGTAAAATTGCTGCAGGGATTGAAAACTACGGTAGCTCTTCTTCAGCGCCACCGTCGACGCCATTGCTGAAGCTCAAACGCAGAAGGCAGGCGTTTGGGTTTAGGGTTTTAGTTAAAATCGCGCCGAAAGCGTAAAGCAATTTATATAATACGATAAATTGGGGGAGAGGCCTTTGAAATTAAGGACCGAAACTAATTAAATTGGTTGGCTATTACTCCCTCTGTCCCGCCAGATTAGTCCATATTTCCATTTTCGTCTGTCCCACCAGATTAGTCCACTTTCCTAAAATGGAAAAAAATCTCCTCACATCAATAAAATATTAATTTCACTACACTTACAAACATTGGTTTCTGTGCCGAAATCAAACTGGACTAATCTAATGGGACGGAGGGAGTATAAAATTTCTAAATTGAATGATATGGATTTAATTTGATATATGAATAATAAAATTATTAAATTAATAATATTATTATTATTATAAATTAAGAATTTTAATTGAGCTCAAATTATACTATTTACACAATTAGTTAAAAAACAAATTTAAACTACTCGAATTATTTTACTCTAATGTTAACAAATTGGTTTAAAATAGTTATTCAATTAATAAATATTTGAGATTTGTTATGAAGTATTCCTACCTTTTAATGATTGTTTTAATGTGTGAAAGACTGTATCAAAATCACTAGTTTTAAGTATTTTTATATTAGTTTTAGTTTGTGCAAATCTTGCAATGTCTTGTTATAATATTTATTGAGTTGTAAAATAACTAATCAAGACAAACTGGTAATCCACCAGTTTAATGTGCCAGTTTGGGATTCCCACATTCAGATAAACTGATAGATGTCACTAGTTTGGAGGATACTGGTTTATAAGATATCCCAACCCGCGCATAGAGACAACGAGAACAAAATAAGAGGAATGTTATTCAAGACCGAATTTTAGGAATGAACATTACTTAAAATTTGGAGATCCTGATGTTCAACGAGTATAATATCAACACTACGTGTCAGAAAAGCATGAGCATATGGGATTGTACAACATCCATAATGTCTTTAAATGGCTACAATTACATACATCTCACACTTCGTCAATAAAATAGACGAAGTGCCCATAAGAGAGAGGTTGTAACGCCCCGGCCCCAGGGCCCGAACGAGCTCACCCGAGGTCGGCCACGTTACCCACCAATGGTCTGGACCGCTTCCAGACTGACGGCTGACCCCACAAACTAACACAAGTCCTTCCCAGCGTGCTTTGTCCTCACTCACACGCACCCTGAGAAACTTCCCAGGGGGTCACCCATCTTAGTTCTACCCCAAGTCAAGCACGCTTAACATTAGAGTTTTCTTAGAATGGGTGCCGGAAAAGATGATGCACCATGTTGGTATGAGTAGCACAATCAAATCCTTTAAGCACTTTCATTCTTGCTTAGCCAAAATTCCTCTCATTCCGGTGTGGCTCCATTCATTCATGTCACCCTCCGCACACCTATCGGAAGTCTTACAGGAGCCGCTCATTGTCCGTGCTTCTCATGCACCGGCAATCACTCCATGCTCCGGCGTTGGGTCGTCACAGAGGTCATCGAATAATAATCAGACTGACATGAAAACCAAAACTGAAATACCGATACTATGCGAAAGCAACTCTGATAAATCAAATTTTCAAACGTTCGAGGCCTTTTTAAGTTTAATGTGTGCCGTCTTGGACACTCCACTTGTTTTGTAATAGTACAAGTTCACTTTTTGGTGTTCTTACTCTCCAGATAAGAATACATCAGTCACAACTTATCTCAAAGTTGTGATTCTTATGGTTGTTTTGCCAGAGTGATCGACGATTCCTGGAAAAACATTAAAGTTCCCAAAGTCCTAGAGGGGGGGACTGCGTGGTATCCCCACACTCAAAGTCTGCGAATCAGAGGAAGCAACGACGTGTGCGATTGAGCAAGTTGACTGGTGAACACAGACATTCATCAACTTATGATAGATCGTGATAACCTTTGTATTGTGAAGCTTGGTGTATTCCAGACTTAACATCTAAAGAGAGGGCGTAGGATTTTTGTGTCTGAACCTCGTAAAACTTCTTTGCACTTCAGTGTTTTATTTACTTTAGTGTTGGAGTTTAAAACTCAACACTCTCCAAGTGTTGTAATATAACATAGGGGTGTGCAAGAACCGAACCAAAAAAACAGATCGAACTATTGTAATTTGGACGGTTCGGATGTAATTATTTTGATTTGGTTGTCGGTTCCCAAAAATAAAAACCGAACTTAATTTGATTGGTTGTCGATTTTTTACTTTCGGAACCGAAAACCGATCCGACCGACCAAACTTAAAATATAATAAATTAAAAAATATATATTATATTATATACTATTAATATTTAAATACAATAATAATACACACCAAACCTAAAATTTGATCTCATATACATTAATAGTATATAATATAATATATATTTTTCAATTTATTGTATGTTTGATATGTGATTTATTTGGAATTTTTTATATGTATTTTATAGTTTGTTTGTGCTAAAACATTGGAAAACATGAAAAATAGTTGGTTGGAACCGAACCGAATTATTTGATTTGATTGTCGGTTCAGTTGAACAAATTATCGGTTTGATTTCGGTTTTGGCCATTTCGATCGGTTTTCAACAGAACCGATCTAATGCTCAACCCTAGTATAACGAAATCTGACTAATAACCAAACTCACTAATAATCAATTTTTAGAAACATAAATTGGTGAGTAACAATCACTTCGATGGTAACTTCAAGTTTACCTTAAATATTTCCACTATGCATTTCAATATTCTGATATCGGGACCAACAAGATCAATTTTTTTTTTTGAGAAATCACATATATTAATCAGTCTTTCACAATTATATCTGAGGATAGGATAAAAGATTTATAAATAAAAAAACTTTGGGGTAATTTTTTTTATCACTTTTTATTATAAGGAAAACATTGTCATCATATATTAAAATGTTTTTAACAATTTATCGATCAATAAAGTGTACTTGTTTGTTGTGGAGAGTCCACTCACGGGCTTCACATTAGCCAATACTACGTTTCATAAAATCTAAAAAAATGACCAATAAATCCATACAAAATATAATCAATTACATTATTAATTTTTAGAATATCAACCACATAAATTTGGGCTAAAGAATAATATAAAGTTTGAGTAAAGATTAAATATAATACAACGCTATTGAAAGTTCCACTCTACGTTCTTTCTTCTCTTATCATAATTAATTAGTGTTTCTTATAACTATGATGTATTATTTTATAATACATCATTATACGGTCAAAATTAAAATTGTTTAGTTCTTATAATTTTAACTGCGATATATATTAAAATATTAAATATGGAAAAAAAATGAATTTATTGAATTAAATCATAAATAAAACTAAAAATTAGAATAATAATAAAACTTAATCGTTTTATGCACACTTCACAGAAAATTTACTTACCATTCTACCACCCGTTGACACACTAATCTTTTCTTTCTTCATAATTACACACACCTCCAAACTCTCATCTTAAATAATCTCTTTTATATCTTCAAAAACACAAAAAACTGGTTCACCTTACCAAAGATTAAAAAAAAAAAAAAAAGGCGAAGTGTTCTTTTTACGAGTTGGAAAAACATATTACTTCACCAAATACACAAAGTCTGGCTAAAAGCAAACGTGGTAGTCATTAACAGCCGCTCCGAACTAACGTATAAGTTGAGATTCGGCGTGAAATAACTCTATCACATCAATTAATATCCTCTCCTCCGTTAGTAATGCCGATCTCTGCCACCCTTTTCTTGAGATTAGGACACTTATTCTGGCACTACCGATATTTGATTGTCCATTACATGACCGGAAGAGTCAATTGGACTTCTGCAGGATATTGGTAAATGCATAAGTAGAGTTGTTGCTCACTTTAGACTTATCTCTTGCTACTAGTCTTTCACCCGTGCGTTGCACGGATTATCTATGTGTGTCGTGGCGTGCACCCATGTTTTTTTCAATTTAAGAATTTAATAATATTTATATTTTATTGTATAAAAAATTAATCACATTAGAATAATATTTATTATTTTATTGTATAAAAATGTGATCACAAAAATATTGTTTATTGGCTAATATATTATTAATTTTCAAACTTATACATGTATAAATATAAAATTTGAAGGACTTAGTTAAATTAAATTCAAAAATAATAAACTTTGATCGAGCCAATAATAGAAAGATTAATTTGTATTATTATTTTCTTCAGTACAGAATATTTATGTATGATGTACATGAATATTAAAAACTATACTCCATTATGGTTCACATAAATTTAAATATATTATTATTTCGTGGAAGTTATTCATATTTAATGAGTTGTGGTTTGAGTAATATAAGAGGCATTATTTCACAAATCTTAACTATTTTCCAATATTTTTATTTGAAAACCATACTAAAATGAACTCAATTTATTTTAAAAAATGAATTCAATTTTAAAATTCTTAATTAATCCAGAAAAAATTTAATTGCTCTAATCTTTTATCTCCGAAAATAAAAATTATTTATGTCCATTTTATATGTTAATGCCCACACAAATATATGTTTTCCCATAAATAGAACTGCGACTCTATATTTGCGATGGGGTACATGAAAAAAAAAAAAAAAAATTAACGCTGTAGCATCATTAATTTTTTATCCCTAATTATCTTTGAATTAAATTGTAATCTCTTTCACTTTTTTTAGGATTGTGTTTTGTGCATTTATTGACGAAGATTCACATTATATTTTTGGCTTAGAATTAATTTTAAGTATTTGTTGGATATACTCTGAACACTAAAATGAAATATGTACATCAAATCTAATATATATATATTATTAATTTATTATAGCAACATTCCTAAAAAATGCAAATGACGGAAATTGTTTAACATAACCAATAGAAAAAAAATGCGTCTGAAATTTTTCCAAGCTAGGCACAGCCGCACAGTATCCATATATGCAATTAATAATAATTAACGTTTTTAAGAAATTACATCAAAAACACATAAATGAATAAAAACTATATGACAAAGTCTTTCTGTCTTATCCACATGCGCTCACAAAATAATTAAAATCTCAAAATCAAACAGTAAGGAACTATATTTTTTAAAACAAAAATAATACGTCAAAAAAATATTAAAAGTAAACTAATTGACAGAAAAAATCAAACGTGCCAACTCATAAATTCAGATGAGCAAAACCAAATTAATTTCATTATAATATATAATGAAATTTAAATATATATAAAACACTAAAAAAAATTAATACAACGCTTTAAAGCATGGTAAATCAGATTTGGGAAAGAGAGAAAAGTGGAATAACCTTGATTGTCGACCAAACCAAAAAATTTGACTTGTGATGGGCCTTTTTTTTCCTTTTTTTTTCCAGGACTGAGCCCAATTCTAATATCCAATTCGATTATGTCCGGCCCATGTACCTTGTCGCAACCCTACGTAACATATCTCCTTTCTACCATTCAAGTTATGCGCCGACAGTCTACTGACACGCTTCTTCTCTCTCTTGACATGTATGGCTTGCGAAATGTCGTCTCGCACGGCGCTTTAGGCTAAACCTCAGTTTCATGGATAGCATTGCTGGAGCCTTCTCCATAATCAGCCTTGAGAAAGTGAGGCACGGATTAGAGCCACTGTCCATCGACGGCGCCTTCTTGTCTTCCCAAATCTGCAGAGCGCGCCTTCACTCATATATCAAGCTCCCTTTAGTTAGCCATCCACCTTCACAATTGTGTAATTAGTTCACCTTCGGGTTAACTGTGAAAAAATGTAATTTTTTTGCATTTTTTTCGGATTTTGAGGAAAGTTTGGATTTTTTATATGAGCGGTGGATTGCTTGAATTCTCGATGCTGCAGAGGATTTCGGTGTGGATGAATTTGTTTCTAGTTTTTTTTAGCAAGATCTATTTTCAGAGATTTAGAAAGGGATGGAGAATGATGGTGGAGGGGGATTCGTATATGAATTTATAATGCCCCACAATACTTTGTAGGTGTTTTTTAGATTTGGAATTTGAATTTTGAATTCTTGATACGTGTGAGTTTGGTAGGACTGTCAAAAAAGTTTTATGAGATAGGTATGGGCTGAGATTTTTTTTCTTTTTAGCTAAGGCATAGGCTAGGTTGCTAGTTGTATTTTCTTAATGACTAATTTGAAATATTTCGGGCAAAAATTTTGTGGATGACTGCATGTGCATGGACTTAAAAAGCGGGACTTTTGGCGCTTCGTCTACAGTGGTAGACGTCTCTGATTTAGTATATTAGACTAGATTTACACCCGTGCGTTGCACGAATTTAAATATAATATTGTCATTTTTATTTTAATATTAAAATATAATTCATAATATTATATTAATGTAGATTGATGAATATAGATAATGCAATGTAATATGTCATTACATTATTTTTTATATTATATTGTATTATCTTTGATCGTCGATCTGCATTATCTAATCATCATCATCATCCTTGTTATGTTACAATTTTAAATATATTATTACATTATCCTTAGTACTATGTTACATTATTTAGTTTTAAATATTAGATTATTAAGTGTTACTACGATTATCTCATTCCTAGAATATGCAATAGGGATTTCATTTTAAAGATAATTAAATTATCTTTAATTTGAAATATATAATAAAGTGTTAAAATTAAAATTTGTGTTAAACAAAAATTAGTTTTAGTCCTTGGCTTAATAGCATAAATGATTTAGATTAAAAAATATTAATATTTGAAAATAAAGCATAATTGTTGTTATGCTGTTTAAGTATGACTTGCAAAGCAATTAAGCATAAATTTGAAAAAAAAATTGAAGATTTATTTTTTGAGCTGAACAGTGTAGATTTATTGATGTTTAGCACATGCTCAGTTTTAATATAATTTTCTTTAAATATTTGTATGTAAATGAGTTTGTAGTAGCTAGTTTTGCAGCTCAAAAGTATATTATTGGCTACAATAGATTGACTAATCACATTTAATTATAATATTGTACTTATACATTATACAGAAATATTTAATATTTTTATAATTTAAAAATATTTCTGAGACTAATAGTTCATAATTTAATACTCCCTCCATCCCGGTGAAATAGTCCCATTTTTTTTTTGGCACGGGAATTAAGAGTTGTGAGTGTAGTGGAATTAATATTTTATTGGTGAGTGTGAAAAAATTTATCATTTTAGAAAAATGGGACTATTTTATGGGACAAATAAAAAAAGGAAAATGAGATATCCATAACCATCTAATAGTTTCCCAAAATGATAATCACCACCTAGAAATATGGATGTATTTATTACTTCAAAAGTCAATATTAATTATGCTTATAGATAGGTAAAAATTACATTTTATTAACATATATAATTATATAAAAATCAACCCAATAAATTGGGAACCAAATGAAGCTAACAACAACCAATAATATATATTCTATAAAAAAAAACAACCAATAATATATCACATCATTTTTTGCATATTAATATGTGATAATAAATTAAAAGTGTTAAAAATAATTAAATTGACTCAACAATCAATAATACATCACGACATCATCCTGTGCACCCACAGTAACGTTTGGGCATTTATGTACAAATAATTAAGAATTTAAAATTTATTAATAAAATTAATTTAAGTCTATTTTAAGAAAATAGACTATATCTTTAAAACATATGAAAACAAAATAAATAACAATAATTCTTCAACTTAAATTAAAGTACAATTTCAACAAAAAATAAAATAAAATAAAAACAAATGAATAAGTTTAATCATTTGACTTTGCCTAATTAATCATAAGTTCGACTAAAGAAAAGGATACTACTTTCTCTTTTTTTTTATTTTTTATTGAGCAACTACTTTCTCATTTAAATTGCACCTCAATTTAAAAAAAAGAAAGAAAAGAAAAAGAGGATCTATTCAACAAACAGAGCCTCAAACTTCGAAGATGTTGAGACTTAAATCTCAAACAAACAAAATGAGTGGAATACATAGTAATTTTCAAATTATACTTTAAAAGCTATTAAATCAACTTAAAATGTTGGTCAACTAAAATATCCACAAATGATTCAAAATAAACAAAATTATGAAATTTTGCTGAGCATGAGTAGGCCCATAATGCACCAACAACTGTAAATAAAGAATGGAGCTTGCGAGTAAAGAATGCACCAACAGCTGTAAATAAAGAATGGAGCTTGCGAGTAAAGAATGCACCAATTTGATGATCACACCATTAAACAGGACTATTACCACAACCTCCGCAAGATTGCTAATTGGAACGCTTGGAATTGGATGCTCTCATGCTCCAACCTACATGGTAAATTTTAGAATTAGAAACAGTAATGATTATTATAGTTTTTATCAAAACACTAATAATTAAACAAAGAAAATGTAAGAATTAACAGTTGAGTAATATACTTATAGCAGTTCCTGTCCGCTCATATTTTATTCAGAATTTGAGTGAGCATGCCACATTCAAGATCTTGAGACATAACTCCTAAACGTCATGTCTTTGTGTAGATGTGAACAGTGCAAAGCCTACTATCAATGAATCTGGCCACACGCAATAGCTTCATTGATGAATAGTCTAGGTACCCAAATAGCAAATTTTATGAGCAGTGAGGAATACCAACCTAATAGCTTAGAAGAAGCAAGCTCTCACTCCCTTGGTATCTCTCTAGGCATTAAGCTTACTCCAAGATTGATCTTTTCCAGTTCAATCTCATATCCTTTTCATTATTACTGAAGAAAGAGGGCTAAAGGCTTCCTGAGCTCCCCATCTTTTCTTTTTTCCTTTCTTCTATAAATAGTAAATAAACTGCAAGCAAAAAGAATTTATGAACTATTAGTTCAACTTTAATAATTCTTTGATTTATATTTTTTCTTTATAATAGAGACATAGTTGCTCAACTTGAAAACTTGTTAGCTAGGCTTATGACTTGGATAGAAATCCACCACGAAAAATCATTATCATTTCGATCTGACCATCGCACAAACACATCTCAAATATTACCAATAGTTTCACTGAGAACTAACCTTGTAACAAAACGATTTGCAGCAAACCTATTCACTGCGCCAACTTCTGCAGCTATATATTACTCCAGTAAACATAAGATGGCTTACATCAGCTCCTACGTGATTTGAAGCATCAAAATGCAAAAGCTATATTAATTAGATATTTCAAATATGTGCCTCAAAATACAGAATGTAAGCCTCCTAGCTTGGCATTAATCATTAGACAAAGATTGGCAAGATATTGGTATTGTCCATCATTACGATTTGGGGACATCAAATATTGCATCAGATCACCAATTTGCTTATCAGAAATCAGTAACAAAACTAAAATGCTAAAACCTGTACAAATTAACTAATACAACACTAAATTACCTCTAGATATCTCTTCTTAGGTCAACCTGAAAGATTTGTTTGGTGGAGAGGGTGGCTCAATTTCAGCATTGACTATACGAAATACCTTCGAAAGCTACGATAGAGATACAATGGCGCAACTGCAGTGTTTTTACAAAACTTCTTCATATAAATCGCACAAAATAATGAAAGAATAACAGTAAAAACCAAATCCAAAATTACAGTACTAATTAAGTACCTACAAAAATTAAAAATCACAACTCAGAAAAGAGGAAAAAAAAAAAAAGCGCATGTGTGGAAAAGACCTGATGGCGGAGGATGTGTCACTCCGTTCTACTCCAAGAATTGAAATCTGAATAATATTAAAAAAAAATAAATTATCCTAAATCAACAATAATCAAGAAAGCTAATTTATTAAGTTTCATTAGAAACTGCTAATTAGTGTTAAATAGAATGAAAAGAACATTTCATATAAAAAGATAAATAAATGAAGGAATTAAATTTAATATATTTTACCTGATTTATATGAAGAAATCAACTAACTTGTTCTTCTTCACCAATATTTGCAGAAATCACAAAAATTAGAATTTATGAGAGAGCGTTGTTAAATTGGATTCCCAACATGCCTGGGACAGGGGCTGCAATCGGTGTTTTGTGGAAACCCTACTTGAACCTCTTCAAGAACATACCCTCCCAATTTCTGATATGTTTGACAACAGTGCGCATGTGGCTTTCATAATTTTGGGGATGTGGGCGGATTATCAACAATCGCAGGCAAGCTTACTATTGAATGTCAATGGCGTATGTATATAGTTAATGTCAGTAAAAGTTTTGTTGTGGTTTTGTATTTTGAAATTTTGAAAATGAAATGTGATTCAGAAGATGATATAAATAAATTTTAATTATTTTACTTTTAAGTGATAGACGTGCCAAAATTGCAACCACTTATATTGATATGATGTGTACACGCGTGTATGGGCATGAAGTTTTGAGCGGGAAGTTTTGCGCTGTACAGTGTTTTCACGGTTGTGCTTTAGTATTATTAATAGATATGTATTTAAAAATTTACTTGTAAATAAGTAAAAAGATGTACAGGAAATATAAAAAGATAATTTATTTTACTAATTAATATTTTTGGAGCATAAGTTATACACATATACCTATATTTAATTACCTGCTTATTTTCTTTTCATTTAATTCTACAACAGAAGAAGACTGTGTAAAGAAGATTTCTAACGTTACGCTAGAAGGAAGAACATGAACAATAACAATAATAAGAAATACTTACACTTATTAGTTGTGAACGAAGCTAATAATATTTATAGACAATCAACTGTTTATGGATGAAATTCAAATTTGAATATGAATAACTTTTCATAAACGACGTAGTTCAATTTTTTACCACAATAATTGATTTTTTTATATTTTTACTTTATACACATTTTCCAATGCTCCAACATAGCTGTTTCGCACGTATTATTACTACCACAATTAGGGGTGTTCGCGGTCCGGTTCGGCCGGTTTGGAAGGAAAATTTCGGCCAAACTGATAGGTACGGTTTGAAAATTTTTCAAACCAAACCGACCAAATAATTTTTTGAAACCAAACCGGCCAAACCATATAAAAACGGTATTGAAACCAAACCGGCCAAACCGACCAAATAATTGTGATATGCTCCAACATATCACAATTGAATTATTTGTTTTTTTTTTATTTAAACACTTTTTCCAATGCTACAATATTTAACTAGCATATATATATATATATATATATATATATATATATGCATGTATTAGTTTTGTTTAGGCGGGCATTTTGCCGTGTCTAATACAGTGTTTCACGTTTCTATTTTAGTATAATAAATAGATTGATTGGAGTTTTTTTCAAAGTGGATGACATTTTTAATTGACAAAATGAAATATTATGATATAATTCAAGTACACATTCAAATATTTGTTATAGTTGATTAATAAACTATGATATTTTTCATAGTTTCCGAAAAAAATATATATGAATTTTACATATGTTTTTAATAGGTAACACCAATGTTTTTGAGGTATATATATTTTATTCGTTTTGCTTGTATGCTCTCACTAGAATTTCACCCGTGCGTTGCACGGAAATATTAGAGCATAATTATCTACAAAAATATATTAAAATATTATTTTTTCTATATAAGTATATCAAATACTATTTATAATTATAGATATATTTATGATATTAAAATTATTAACATAAAAGTGCCCAATAATTTAAAAATAGAACCTTACATTATAAATTTCAAAAGACTTCTTTATACACGACATTTTAAATCTCTTGTGACACTTCACTCATGTAACTATAACATTTAATTGTTCATTGTTGAAAATCAAATTCTTAAAAAATAGTCAACTCTTTTAAATAATTGATATGTATTTTTATTTATTGTCATAATATAAAAAAATTACAAACCAAAATTATCTCCATTATATATTTTTAGAAACTCATTTATGTGTTGCGAAAAAATTATTAAAATATAAATAACAAAAATATATATACCTTCTTCCTCTCACTTTAATCTCTTTATTCACCTACTTTAAGGATGTCATCATTAGTTAATTATATGTATGCAACACACTAAGTAATTTCGAACCCATGTAATTGATTGAATGAGATTTATTAAATAAATTAAATGGTGAGAAGCAATAATAATAATTTAAATCAACATTTATGTTATATTAATAGTAATTATTAAACAATATATTTAATAACTGTTTTCAAAAACCTTAAATATGATGACAAAAGGTTAAACAATTGGAAAGAGTTTATTAAGTTTTTTAAATTACATTCGATGATTTACATTAAATTAACTCATCTTTTTCCTGGTTGATGATATTATTTATCGGCGAAAGTAAGTCTTTCAATTTATTTTTATCGTAGGGAAAACATGATCACGATTTGTTAAACTGTTTTGAAATAATTCTTTTCTTTACTTATTTTGGTAAAAAAAATAACTATAATATGTTATTTATTTTGGTCAAGGTGTACTTTAGCTAAGTTGACATAATTTGTCGATTAAAAATACAAATCACATTTAGTATAATTAAAAAAATATCTCAATATTTAACTTAAATATAAAAACTAATAAATATGTAAATTTAAGCATTACATAGCTGAGAAAAATAAAATATACTATCAAAATATTGACCTCAATCCATTTTTTGAATGAACAACAAAATGACTGCGACGTAGACAAAGAACAACCATATCATATCATTCATATGTATGCCTTTTACTTGTGGGGTGGGAATTTTGCCGGCCACTGCTACAGTACATGACTATTGTCATTTAGTATTATAATATAAATATAGATATTGATATTGTGAGTTTCGATCTTCAAATAATAATTGTGATTTACACTAAATTATATTTAAATACATTCCATTACACGTATTTAAGAAATCCAAACTGATAATATAGATTCATTTGTAGGATGCACACATACTATTTGACCTGAATTGTGATCTATAGTTAAAAATACAATTTATTCTAAAAAGACGAATTTGGAATTTGAACATTCTCAATTTATATATAAGTTTTCACAGTATGAATACAAATGTATAAAATAGCATCGAATGAGGTTATGAGCATGCTAAATTGATGAAATCCGGGACTAATTTAAGGTTTTTATAGAGTTATTACATTTATATATAAGAAATTATTAAACGTTAAATTAGAATTACCTAAAAGAAAAATTAGTATCTATTGTACTAAAAGAATTATATTATTATTACTCATACCAATAAACAATCAAATGTGTCGTGTAGGTTGATATATTTTATCAAGTAAAAAAAATACATCAAATTAAGACATCGAGAAAAAAAAATTAAATAATATAATTACTGATTGAAATTAGTAAAAATATAAGTTTTTTATATCAATTCTGGCCCATAATAATGAGGCTAAATCCATATATTTTAGTGGCCTAATTTTTGAGATTTTGTTTAGTACCTATTTTTTGTTCTCTCTTCAGCGCCGCCGCAGAGAACCCTATCCTTTTTTCTTCGTTTTCTTAATGCATCGATCTTGCTTCAATCTTTGCATATCACCCACTTAAATCCATGTCCATAAGAAAACCTTAACATCACCATTATTTCTTGATCTACTCAGCTGAAAACTTTAACTACGTTTCAATCTCCTATTTTGCTCTTTTTCGAACTCAATATATATACTACAACGCTTATTAGATTTAGCCGTCGTGAGGTGCCGCATTCGAGCTGAGCAGTGGTGCGAGGTCCGATGATATATTTGTTCGCCACATAACACAGAAAAGTCGATGAAACAACTGCAAAATAAACGATGGGAACATCAACATATTATAAAATAGCTGAAATGGTAAACTACTATATTCCAATATATAAAGAATCTTCCATCATTAATGCAAGTTTTTCCAGCAAAATCTCTGCAAATGGTATGTTCTTCATAAGGTTGTTCAAGTGTCTTTTTTTTTTTTTTTTTTTTTCTGCAACAAAACTCATTCTTACATGTTTCCGAGACTCGACAACATTTTCGGATTTCACTCTTTATTTTGAAGTGTCTGGCTTCTAATATATGTTGCTGCTCTTGACTTCAAGGACTGAATCGAACATCTGCACTCAATGAATCAAATTCCATAAATTTTTAAATGAGTTAAAAAAGAGTGAAATAATAAAAAACGATGAATGTTATTGAACAAATGAAATGAGCGTTGTACAATCGTCGATGCAAGCCCTATATATAAGCAAAATGCTAAAAAATTACAAAAGGATTTAAAATTTGAATAGATTTGAAATTTGAAAATGTTCGCTCAAAATGGATGAGTTATTTGTGAAAAGAAAGTGGTTCTGACACGGATAAAATGTCATGACAACATGGATATGATGGGTTGACAGGATTGGGCGGGACTTTGAAACTTTTGCTACAGTATATCACTACTGTGATTTTAGTATATTTATAGATAGATAGATATGAGAGATATCATGAACGTGAAGAATAAATTCAAGATTACCGGCAAATATAGAAAAGGGGGAAAACTCAAAAATCGTTTGCCCTAATTCTTCTAATTCCTCTCTAGCAGCTGCAGCAGAGCAGCAAGTATTCCAACTACGATACAATGTCGTATTATATGTCGACGTACTGGATTGGTTACGCGCTGACGCCCAAGAACGTTCCTATTTTCATCCAACCATCGCTTGCCAATATGGCCTAAGAGCTACGAATCGATCTCTTTCCTGTCCAAATCACAAAACCATTGATCGATCAATGCCCCCTCGATTGTATAATCTACAAACTATCGGACCCGGGATGGATCAACCAGCTCGTCCTGCAAAATCCAAACGTCGTAGTTGTCGACCGGCTGGAAGCGATCGAGCGACTACACAATCGTGTCACCATGTTGCATGTGGTGAATTTCAATTGGGATTCCGAAGCAGGTGTATGTGGGAAGTCCCGAATAGTTGGCTGATAGCATTTCGTCGAGGAATTTAAGTTTCCCGGTTATTGCGAAGCCGCTAGTGGCGGATGGGAGTGCGGGCTCTCATCAAATGTCGTTGGTGTTCAACGAGTAGGGTTTGCGTGGGCTGAAGTTGAACCCGCCTTTGTGTTGCAGGAGTTTGTCAACCATGGAGGGGTGATTTTCAAGGTCTACATGGCGGATAAGCACATTCAATGTGTGAAGAGGAGGTGGTTGCCGGATATATCGGAGGAGATGTTGGGTGTATCGGAGAATCTGCTGACATTTTCGCAGATATCGAACGTCACTGCTCAAGATCAGAGCGATGAGAGCGTTGCTAAGCTACTGGAGGTGGCTGAATTACCCTCATCTAGTTTTGTGAACAATGTAGCTGGTCATTTGAGGGAAAATTGAGCCTTTTCAACTTTGATATGATAATGGATAGTAGAGTTGGGGACCGATATCTTGTTATTGATATAGATTACTTTCCTGCATATGCCAAGATGCCGTGTTACAAAACGGTTCTAACTTATTTTTTCCTCGACATGGTGCAGACAGAAGTAAATGTCTCTCTAGGGATTCTTAGCCAGTTTAGCTTAATTATTTCAGTCCGAGCAAAGCCTTGTGGTGGTTGTTGAGATGGAGGGATAATTTGTGTTGAATTTTGAGGATAGGGAATGAGTGAAGTGATTAAATTCGAGTAATGGATGCTACGCCGCGCGGAGGCTAGTTGTATGTTCTTTATACTGTGCCAAATCTCGGTCCTGTTTACACTTTTGGAATTGGGAATTGAACACTACAATAAAAGCAACTTGTTCTGTGTTCTTGCTCAAGGCTGGTTGCCAGAATTGTTGGCAGCTAATGTCCAATGCCCGTACACCCCTTCTGTAATTTAAGCATCTTCTTTTTCGTTTGCAAATTTAATTCATGGAATACTAGCTTCGCTGCTCCCAAATTGGTGTATTTTTACAATACATTTTCAATCGTGGTCACTTATATGAGGCTATTTGAATGTTTTATTTAATGTTCCATATAATGTTAAGGCTTGGATTTCTTTCTTAAGTTGTTCTTAATATGAGTTGAATGGCTTTTGATCATATTCCAATGTCGGTGCCTATTTTTCTAAAATCATGCTGGCCTCAATTGTTGATTCTAGAAGCCCCTCCCTCCCCAACCTATATTTGGAGATGCTTGGCTTATGGTCCGTCACAAGGATACAGTAGAAGAACTTGGTGATAATAATTATGGCAGCTTAGGACCATCTGGCTGGTTTACGGTGATTGCTTTCTAGTACATCATATTGCAGAATATGCCTGCGAAGTGATTTGCTAAGAATGTGCAGGTGCCACATGCTACACTTCTGCAAGCAACCACAGTAATTGTCCAATGCATTTGGTTTTGCATTAGAGGGTAAATAATGGAAGAGCTAATTATTTGATGATCTCGCCCAAGAAAAGTGTTTTTTATCTTGAGAAAAGGTAAAAGCTTCATTTGAAGGGTTGATTTAATTGGTTGTGTCAAATAGCCTACATGGTGATGGTAAAGCTATTTATTTCCGGCAATTGATATTTCTCAGTTTGAATTATTGCACTCTTCTTTAAGCCAATTCTTTGATTTGTCTATTCCTTGTATCTGTCTGTCACTGTTTTAGTGGAAGTCTGGCATACCAACATTAGATTAATTTCGTCCTTTTGACTTTCGTGTAGATTAAATTAAAATTTCATTGTGAATGCAATTTTCTTGTGTACTCTTCTGAATATATTCTCTAAACTTTGACAGGATGGAGCCGCGGAGGTGCAAGCTTAGGTGCTGTGTATTAAAATATTGGTACAAAGTAGGTGGGTTAGTTTGTGTATGAGATCATCCCTTGTTGCACTGGATTGGCTGCTAACTTGAGGTATCGTAAAGTCTTATACTCAAAGTTGCTTTTTGACTATCCTTATCTCTGTTGTGTTATTACCGGCACAAGTTGTTTGACTGTTAAAAGTTCCTCTTTATTTAATGTTTATATATTGCTTTGAGTCTTGACTTCTGTAGCAGATTGAAGTTCAGATAACCTAAAACTCTTATCCAAGCCTGGAAAGGTATTCTTATCTTAGTTGATTCACCCAGACCTAGACCCCATGGATATAGCCTAGGTGCCTGGATTGTGATTCTCCCTCCACATGAAGCGATGTGACATTTTATTTCTACCATGTTTGAATGAATGAGTCGTTGTACCTAATAGTACAACTTCTCCCTCTTCTCATACCAAGGGGGGAAAACAAGTAGATGATTAGATGTTTTGGGTGGGGGTGCCAGAAATCAGAATAAACCGGATTGAAGAAGAAAACACAAAATGGAGGAGATTCTTACTTGCACTGGCTTCATGATTGAACATGTCTGGCAAATGGCAATTATACATGGAAAAAAAAAAAAGGAAAAAATGTGGACGACTTGAATCACAGCAAGAGTGTCTATACAACAGCAAACAAATAATAGTATCGAATCTGGTAGTTTTATTTTGCTTATTGCTTGGTAAGTTCCCCACGCTAATGGCACCATCTGTTAGCAGCAGGCTCTGTCAAGAAACGATGTTGATCATGGCGACTGACTAGCTTGACTGCAATGAAATTAGCAACAATAGGTGATTGTATTATGTTGGTAATAAACTAATTAAGAAGGCATGAAGCACCTTTTGACAATGAAGGGTTTTTCTTACTCGAGCAGTTGTTTCCAGTAGCGGTTTCTTGCTTCATCATCAGTGAGATCTCCTAAAGCATCAAAAGTACTTTGAGGGTTGGGAAATTCAGTTGGGCTGATGAAACAGTTTGGAGATGCTGAGACGAGATCAGGTACTGCATAATTTGTATACATGATGGATGTTTCCCCAAGCTCACTGCTATTTTCACCCACTACACCGTTGATTCCCATCGAGCTTTGGAAGACAGGTCGGGCGACATCTTTAAAGCCTGACTGCAATCCCATCATAGAGGAATCCCATGGCGGTCTATTCATGACTAGAGCTGATTCCAGGCTGGGACTGAAAGTTTCTATTGGGAGAGGAGGCGAATGACCAGTGCTCAACAACTGTAAAATGTTACCTATCAGCAGAGTTTTTGCTAGACGAGCAGCATACACTTGAGATGCATTCGCGCAAGTAAGATTCGTCGTATCATTACAGCTAAGAAGCTGAGGTAGCCCAGATAAGAAGGTATCGAAATGAGTTCTTGGCATGTGAGTGTCGGGGTCTATCCCATTCCAAAGAAGCTTTTTCTTGAGACGAGTATTCCAGAAATTCTTGATCTCATTATCAGTCCTTCCTGGCAGGTAACCAGCTATGGCTGACCACCTGAAAAACAACAACTCATCAAAATCCCACATTCGAAAACAATCAAGGTTAGAGTTCAGATGCTGAGGTTAATGCTTACTTATTTCCTAGCTTTTCATGAAGATCAATAATGACCCTCTCTTCTTCATCACTAAAGGCTCCTCTCTTGACATCAGGGCGGAGGTAGTTCGTCCACCGCAGGCGGCAGCTCTTCCCACACCTGTTGAGGCCAGCAAGCTTTGGGAGAGCTTTCCAGTTGCCATGGCCATGTTTCTGAATGCAGTCGACGAGCTTTTGATCTTCTTCAGGTGTCCATGGCCCTTTCTTTAAGCCATCTTCTTCAATCCTTGACCCCATCTGCTGAGTGAGTAAATTTTCGATCAAAATTAGTTTTATGGTTTGTGGATTTCGTGGCATGTGTTCTTATATAGTGTAGGGGTGTTCGAAAAATCTCACAGTTGCGTGCTGTGGAGAGTCATTGACTCCTGCTTCTTCTCTCTTACTTGATCTGTTTTACTTCCTCCCTCCCTAGCCTAGTTGGAGAAGTGAAAATGGTCTAAATTTTACTCCGATTAAACGGTCCAGTTTGATCTTGTACATTTGTAAAAAATTATTTAATATTTAAATAAATTTCCAACATTACATTTATCTAAAACATTAATAAACCTCGCATTTTCATTTTATTCAGGGTGTAATTGTAAATTACCAGATAAAATAAATATCAAATGTAAATTTTGGACCATATAATTGAAACATCCTAGAATAGTAACCCGAATAAAATAATTGGAACTAAGGGAGAATATTTTAGGTCATTGGCGTTTGGTTTTATCAGCATTTTTTTAAAATTTATTTTACATGCAGCCTTAAGAATTTGTTCAAAAAAAAAAAAAATGCATTCCAAGCTTAATTAAGTGCCGATTTTGAGTAAATTTTTTTTTGTGTTTGTATTTATTTTTTGGGTGGACCTATGATTCTATTTTTCTAATTACGTATACCAGATTAATTTTTGTATCGATAAGTGGTTAATACAATATACCAAACCCCACCAACCACCACGTAAGAAATGAGAAACTTTAATCCAATTTGTGGTTTAATTCGTAGTTGCATGGGATCTAAAAATCTTAAATTTGGATCTATTAGTCTTTTTTTTTTTTTTTTCCATCAACTTTACTTTTTACCACATATACAATATAAAAGAAGCTAATAAATGTTCGGTATGATGTTAAATGCATCTTGTTCATAACCTCGATTATGGGTTTAAGTTTTTCCGAGAATATTTAGGTGTATGAATTTATATTAATGTATTAGTATTATTTAGAGAAAGGAAGCCAATTAAATAATCAAGCCCCATGTTTCGTAATATACCCATTCAAATATTTCATAGGATAATCTCAACTCGTATGGTAAAAAATGATATTTTTTCATTGTTATTTCTAAATAATTACTTTCCACATTATAGTAAATAATACTCCCTCCGTTCCGATTATATAGTCCACTTTGATCTTGCACGTTTGCCAAAAATTATTTAATATTTAAACAAACTTTCAATATTACCCTTATTTAAAACATTAATTAACCTATCATTTTCATAATATTACATTTAATATTCTCTTTTTCAAGATTATCCAAGAATGTAATGGTAAATGACCATATAAAAACAATACCAAATATAGAAATTGGACTATATAATTAAAACACCCTAAAATAGTAACCGGACTATATAATCGGAACGGAGGGAGTAACTTTCTTCTTTTTGTGCAAATAAAGTAATATCAACACTTATCAGTTTAAAAGACAATCTTTTTCTGTAATACAACTGATATATCTATGATAATTTATAAATATGCTTTTTTCCAGGACGATAAAAAAAAGAAGAAGTTGAATTCATTAAATGAAACACAAAAGAAACTACCATCAAAACAACAGAAAATGACATGCAATTATAGATAGAAAGAAACAACTTTAAAACTTCCAATACAGAAATTTGAGATTCATTTGTAGCACCCAGAGATACAGAGCTTTGACAGACATATGAACAAACAATGCAGAATCATGAAAGGAAATTTTACAACAGATTTATTCAGAGAAGCAATATGTATACTCATCAAGAAAAATACAATGTATCAAAAGCCCGCGACAAACTACAAGCACGCCAACAGCGCCCAACATACAACTGAGAGAGTCGAGGATGCAACCACTGCTTATAAGTTATTGCGCGAACAAAGGAATATGAGATGAGTTTTTCGATACCTGAAGTGTTTGGCTATTTTGCACTAAACAAACTGGCACCTAGAGCCCTCACTGGCGATCATTCTTTTGGTCTGTACCGTAGGAAGAAGGCAGCCGGATTCTTTATACTTGGGCCACTTGGAAATCTTCCTCTCGTCGTTTCTCCAAAGCTTTGCAGCCATTGATTTGAACCCACTCCTTGCGTAAGTAACAAATACTGTAACAAGTTCCCTGTAAGAAGCAAGGCATCATGAAGCAAGTATAATGGTTTCGAGCAGTTTTGCAAATTACTGCTAGCGATGGAGTGTGTTTCACTTACAGAGGTGAGCAAGGAGATCGGCCACCATTCACATAGTAGACAAACAGGTAGGAATCATAATGCTGGCCGTTGATATAATAAAAATTGTAAAGCCTCCGCACACACTGAAAGGACATTTTCTTGTACAAATGTATGGCTGGGTTATTGTATGAGATCACGTGTAGATAAACAGCGCGGCAACTAGAAAGACTTGAGGCATACTTCATGACCTCATGGATTAGTGAACGGGCTGAAAACCCAATATCATAGAATTCAGCAAATAATCTTACATTTCAAGAGGCGGTGAACATAAAATGGGAAAACTAACTAATACCTATTCCCAGGTTCCTGTAGGAGTCAACAACTCCCAATGTTAAGATGTATACCAATGTTTGGTCAGTTCTTGATGAATCAAAGCTCAGTAAATCTTCTATCTGGAAGAAATATCAGAGATTGATTAGAATAAGGTTACACCTAATCAATCCAATGTGAATATTAGTGCTATTAGAAGTAAGATTCATAGCGAAATGTATTTTCCTAGGCATCATTATTGTAGGTAATATAAAGAAAAGAAAGTATTGCTGTGGTTTAACACCTACATTTTCACAGTAAGGCGTAAGCATCTAACGACAATGGAACCACCAATGCTCACCTCACTTTCTTTTGCTGGAACAATTCTAACAGTAACAAATCCAATAAGTTCATCACTCTGTTCGTCAGGCCTACTTTGATCAACAGCTCCCCAGGACACAATATCATGGCCGTTGACAACGTTGTAAAAGAACTCAGCTTCATACCTGAAGGCCCATCAGATGGTTTTTAGAGAAATCAAACAATCATTTACCACCATTTCTTTCAGTAAACAGCAATCATTCTGACCTTATGGGAAACAGTTCGCCATGAATTTTCTCAAGAATCCCCAAGTCAGATGGCTGTATCGGCCTATAAGCTATACTAGGACGACGAGGAGCTTTGATATTTAACATTGAAGGAGATGATATCAATCGCCAGAGAACATTTGAAAAATGTAGAAACACCAAGTGCCAATGATCTCGTCCATTTATGCAACATTAATCACAGCAGCCATTCGGCTTTGAGAATCCTACAAAAGATTTCGAATGTTAAATTTACTATTCAAACGCATATGTATGCAGAGTAAGGAAAAGGGAGTGAATATAACTATAATATAAATCAGTTTGAACATAGAGAAGTTTTATGCTTTGAAAAAGAAGTTCTATAACCACTTAAATATATAAAATAATAAATTTCCCCTTTAAACACAAAAATGACATCCCTATCTATTCACATAAAAGCCCAATGATTTATTCTCTCTCACATAAAATTCTCTCCGGCACTCACTTACCTATCCACCATGCTGTTTCAGCCACTTGTAGAAGAAAATCACGGTCTTGATTAAAAAAACCAAGGATTTTTAGAGTCATAAGATTAGGGTGATTTTGTAGAAACCTATCAAGTGATTTCTAGATCTGCCTGTATAAGTAGGGAAAAAAACTGTGACAGGGTAGAACGAGCCCCTACATATGCGCCCAAATTCTGCTGTATTATGGTGAATACAGTTGTGCAAGAACAATGGTGATACTGTTAGGATGGGACCATGTCTGGTTTCATGCAATGGGGCAAGGCCCATGGACATGAAGCTTATGTGTTGTCGAATGGAATCCAAAATGTGTTTATCATAAATTATGTTATCCTAGAGTCTAGAGATCAACAAGTAAGCAGGGGTAGAGCTACCACAACATTCAAGAACTGTAAGATAAATTTAGCCATAGGATTGATTGATGCAAATTGCTAAGAAATATATTGCAACTTTAGTGGGTGGGTGTTTTCACAAAATATTCAACATACTCTACTGCTCAACAAAATAACCCATATCAAACATTCTGAAAACTCAAATATTGAACTCACAGGAACAAGTGGCTAGTCAAGCTTCATGGCCTTGAGGCTGAAATGCTAAGTAGAAAAACCCATTTCTATGATTTAATAGGCTATTATTCACCCAGCAAAATGAAATTTAAAACTGAATATTGGTTTAATGGTGAAGTCCATAAGATGGTTAAGCTATGAAGTTCCTTAACATGCCGGAAAGAACCCGAACACAGACATTACACCAAGTATCACCTTTTGAAACTGTTCCAACCAGATCTATGAAAATGATAGAAACACTAAACATTTTTTAAAGCATAAAAGGTAGACTTGAAAATGGTAATTTGATAATCAATCTTGATCACATAATTTTCCTAATAATGGAGGTGGGACGAGCCATGTCTATGACATATACTCCAAATTCAACGTTTTAGCTTTCAGCCACCAAAAGAAATACAACAAATTAATCAACAGAACAGTCATGTCGAAGCAAGATGCAAACTTTGAAAAATCCCACACATAAATTCCCTCCAAGTTCAACAAAATCAAGATAATGTTCATCAAACCAGGCTTGCAGAACTTCATCCAGTATAAGATACCAAGCACCAAACATGAAATTAGTCAATTCTTTACACACGAAACTAAAATCGGACCAGCCCTCCACGACTAAATAGCATAAGAAATTAGCCTAAAAAAAATACAAGTCTACCTATCAATCGAACGCTCTTGAGATTTTCATTACTCCATAACAATCCGATGACGAATAAGGTAAAAATGAATGAAGAAAAAATAAATAAAAAAAATCAAAGTTCCCACCTTGAATAAATGGGATTATACAGAAGCAGAAGTGCGACAAGGAAACGATGATTCCTTCTTTCTTCCTTCGCTAACACGAAATAAGACTGCGATTCCAAAAAGGGAATAATCCCTTTTGATTGATTGTGCTTTGATGCTTCCTCTTCCCTTCGTTTTCGATTCCGAACCTTCTTCTAGCGCAAAAATAAAACAAAAAAAATTCGCCCTTTTCAATTTATGCGATTTTAGTTTTTCGTCGTCGATCACTTGAGTGAATAGTCAAACTTACAGACTTTGGATCTTCCTGCTCTCGAATTTCTTCTGTAAAATCTCACATTTTTTTTTCTTCGAGCAAAGTAAATTCTCACAATTTGATTGTTTAGAATGTATCTGGACATAATTATGTGAGTTGTGTCAAAATTTATCAATATCTTATTTTTAACTGGAGTATTTTTTACTAACACTTAAACTTCAATAACAACTTATTAAGATGTTTGGATAAATATCAACAAATAATTATTTAATGAGGCATCACCTAAAAATTGCCTAAGCTATATCAAAACTTTAATTTTATTCATAAACTAAGTGGTTAAGAAATTTTAAATCAGATCTCCTCAATCTCAATGTAATATCATTCAATTCATTACTCAATTAAAGAATAACTAAACTGAAAAGTTTTTAGGTGGAGTATTAAATAAACAATCAATTATCATTCTTAAAATTTATTACTAATAATTGATGAAAATCCCAAATTGAAAAAAATTGTTAAAAGTAATTTGTTTAGTTTATTTTTTTTTAATTTAATTGTTTATTATGGAGGATTTTGATTTTTGGGTTCCATTAATATTCCTCGATGCCGTTACTGTCGAGTAAAAAAAAAAGAGCCTCTCACTCTACACACATCTCTAGCGCTTTCCTCTTTCTTCTGTTCCTTCAACCCCATCCCTCTCTCTCTCTTATTCATCGAAGTTCGTGCATCGTATGGAGGCCGGAGGCGGAGGGATTTCAACGGCGGGGACGTTGCCGCCGCCGTTTCTGAGCAAGACTTACGACATGGTGGATGATCCGGCGACGGATGCGGTGGTGTCGTGGAGCAAAAACAACAACAGTTTCGTCGTGTGGAACGTGCCGGAGTTCGCCAGAGACTTATTGCCGAAGTATTTCAAGCACAGTAATTTCTCCAGCTTCGTGCGCCAGTTGAATACTTATGTTAGTTTCTTCCTTTACCTTATTTCTGTTTAGCTCAGTTAGGTGCGAAGAAAATGCATATTTACCTTTGTAATTACTAGAATTCTGATATTTGATCTTAGATGTTGGAAACCGGTAAGTTTTAGTTAATTTTATTGATTGTTATAGCTAATAGTAATTCACATGTTTTGTGAGTTTGAACTTTGAAGTAGTAATTTGCTTTTGATTCAGCCGATTTGTAAACAAGCTATGCTAAATTTAATAATTTCTGCAAGATACTGAAGCAGAGTTTTGTAGGTTCCAAGCAAAAAATGTAATTAGATAACCACTTCCTTAGACAGATGTGGATAATTTGGATGCAGAGATGAAAAGATTATCTGATTGCTAGGTATTGTCAATTTCTTCTTTAAAGCTGTAGGATTTGGTCTGGATTTTAGGCTCATATAATCTTGATCTTTATGTGTATGTTGAGCCGCAGTAATTCTTTTATAGTTTGCCTTCTTTGATTGATTGTCAACCAGGGCTTTAGGAAAGTTGATCCTGACCATTGGGAGTTTGCGAATGAGGGTTTTCTCAGAGGCCAAAAACATTTATTGAAGAGCATAAATAGGCGTAAAGCTTCCCCGGTTCAGCAACAAAATGTTCAAGTTCAGAATCCTTCTGGTCCATCTTGCATTGAGGTTGGTAAGTTTGGGATCGAGGAAGAAGTTGAAAGGCTGAAAAGAGATAAGAATCTTCTCATGCAAGAACTTGTCAGGCTGAGGCAGCAGCAACAAACGACTGATAGTCAATTGCAAACCGTTGGTCAGCGTGTTCATGTGATGGAACAAAGGCAGCAACAAATGATGTCGTTTCTTGCAAAAGCTATGCAGAGCCCTGGTTTTGTATCACAGCTGGTGCATCCGCAGAATGACAGCTCTAGACAGATTTCTGGTGCTAACAAGAAAAGGAGACTACCTAATCAGGATGAAGAAAGTTTAGCTGACAAGTTTAGTGTTACATTGCCTGATGGAAAGATCACCAAATACCAGCCTCTGATGAATGAAGCTGCCAAGGCAATGTTAAGACAAATCCTGAAACAGAATACATCAGATAGGGTCGAATCTAAGCTGAGAAATCCTAATGGTTTCTTGATTGATAATGCACATTCTCCCTCTGATTTATTAGATAGTAGTAGTTCATCCAATAGAACATCTGGAGTAACTCTGTCTGAGGTCTTAACCAATAAGTCTGCCCCATCTGAGGTCCAATCTCCCTGTGAGCTGGCACATGCTAAGGCTTGCAACACTTTCTTTTCGGAAGTAAGCAATGGGGTACCTGATTTTACTCCAGCCCAAGGAATCAGTCCAGAAAACAGTCTTGATCTTCCTGATGGGTCATTTAAGGGGGCAGAGCCTTCAGATTTCAGTTCCGCGGATATGCTTCCTAGATTCGTTGATGCCCCTATGCCTGCTCCGTCGGATGATATTTTAGAAGATTATGACGTTGATATCTTGCTTGATGACATACACTGTTTGGCCGGTCTGAATGATGATACTCATAAGCTGCCAGGTATAAACGATGTGTTCTGGGAACAATTTCTTCCCGAGAGTTCCCTTCTGGAAACTACAGACGAGATAAATACTGTTGATTTGGGACATGAATCTAAGGATCAGTTGATTGAGCGAGAAGGCGAATGGGATAGACTGAGGAATATGAATAGCCTTACTGAACAGATGGGGCTTCTGGCATCAGCTGCCAAGATTGGATGAATCTCTGTTACGAAAGCATATATGCTCAAAGATACCTCCCCTATCAGAGGTATAGTTTATCCTCCATTAACTACATGATACATTGGCCATTTGACCCCTATTTTGTTGCTTAGAGTAGTATACTGATACGACTCTACTAGCATTTGCTCCATCTCCAGCGTGTATATGTACTACATTCTTCCTCTTTGCTTATCAAAACTCTCTTATTTGAGTGACTGCTAATTTTAGTTTGTACACTCTTTCCATTAAATAAGAACTGGGACATTGAAGTTTTGTGTTTTTTACAGGTGGGTGTTCCGGTGAGGCTGGGATACAAAATAGTCTACCAAAGTATGGACGATTTGTTGTAGTGAGAAGCTTCTTCTGCTTCAATCGTCTTATACATACTGTTTTTTTCATATAAAGACGAACAGGCTCCAAAATATGTGAACCCTGCTCTGCTTTGTCTCTGATCTTAAATAGCAGAATGATGCAAGGTTTGCGTTGTGTTTTGATATCATAATGAGGCACTGTGAGTTTTCAATTTCAGACGAATTTTCCTTCTATTTTATCTGTGTTCCAGTAAATAGAAATGATGAATCTCCATTGTTCTGCTCATAGCCTACATGCATTGTTTTCACCAATAGTCATTACAGGAGCAAGATCCTCCCTTGAAATGGTGAAAGCGATACCTGTCTCTCAACACAATTTCCCTCTCATAAAGCTTAGATACGAGCTTGAACACAGAGTGACAGTCCTCACAGACACGAAGGTTCTTCACTATCCGGATTCGTCGAGACGGCTTGAGCGAGATGAGCCCATAGGCAAGAGCTAGCCTCTCACTGTGTAGACTCAGAGCCTTCTCTTGCATATCTTCTTCTTCCACCAGTTGCAGCAGCTCCGACTTCTTCGGCTCATAACCCTCACATCTCAGCCTACCTGCAATCTCCTCCAATTTCGAGTATATTTTCGTCGACATTGGGTGTGTGTTATCCCCAACTAGAAACTCATGCACACTGCCATCAACCTCAACCGAGCTGCAACCAGGTTCTTTCTTCACTCCAGCATCCTTCATACGCTTCCTCAGCTCCGAAACCTTGTCCCACAAACCCGAGTTTGCGTATATATTCGACATCAGCACGTAAGCCCCGTGGTTTGTTGGCTCGATCTCGTGCAAATGCTCCCACGCTTCTTCAGCTAGCTCGACGTTCTTGTGAAGTCTACACGCTCCGAGCAGAGCCCCCCACACGGAAGGACTACGAGCCATGGGCATGTTCTTGATCACCTCCATTGCTTCCTCCAGCAGCCCTGCCCGTCCAAGAATGTCGATCATGCACGCGTAGTGCTCAACTGCAGGCACGACGTCGTATACTCGCTCCATTTGGTCGAAAAACTCTCTACCTTCCTTAACTAAGCCAGAATGACTGCAGGCAGATAGTAAATTGGTGAAAGTAACTGCTGTAGGTTTCACCTTAGCCTCCTTCATCTTCTCAAACATCTCCACTGCATACACACCACACCCGTGCATCCCCAATCCGGCTATCATCGCGCTCCACACGAACACATCCTTATCATCGACTGAATCGAATACCTCGAGCGCCTTCTCCAGATCCCCACATTTGGAGTACATATCGATCAATGCAGTGGCGAGGTGACAGTTCAACCTCATGCCTTCCTTCTTCATGTAGACATGGATCCAACCTCCCAACTCGATCGCCCCCAGCTCCGAACAGGCTGATAAGGTACTAACAAGAGTAATCTCATCGGGTTTAGCCGTCTTTGTAAGCTGCAATTCGTTGAAAACAGCTATCGCCTCCTTAGGGTTGCCACTCTGTTCATAAGCTGAGACGAGAGCATTCCACACCGCGATATCTTTACGTGGTAACGAGTCGAAAAGCTCTCTGGCTGCATCGAAATCACCCAAACTCCCGTATCCCACCAGCATTGTAGTCCATGAGATGATATCCTTCTCCACCATCCCATCGAAGAATCTCTTGGCTTCATGTACGCTTCCACACCTCGTGTACATATCAAGAATCGCATTACAAAGAATCAAACTCTGTTTTATCCCATTCTTCTGTATGTAGCAATGCACCCATCTCCCAAACTTCAAGTCCAACTTCTTCCGGCAAGCAGTCAAGACTCCCACCATCGTAACATCATTCGGCCTCACGCCGCCTTCGCTCTCCATCTGGGAGAAAAGCTCCAACGCCTCATCCTCGCAGCCATTCTGAGCAAGGCCATCAATCACCGAATTCCATGAAATCGCATCCCTTTCAGACATGCTAGAGAAAACCTGCGACGCCATGTCCAAACAACCGCATTCCGCGTAGAAATGGATCAAGCAGTTGCTCACATACAAATCAGAGCTAAAACCCTCCTTGATCGCCATCCCATGAACCCCTCTGCCGAGCTCCAAATCCTTGAGCTTCGTCAGCGCCTTGATCACGAACGGGTAGGTGAATTTATTGGGCTTCTCGCGGCAGTCGTTGAGCAAACGGGTGAACATCCAGATGCAGCTGAGGGGTTGAGAGCGAGTGGCGTAGGCGCGAATGAGAGCGTTCCAGGTAAAGAGATTCGGTTGGGGAATTTGGTCGAACACCTTGTGTGCATAGTCGATGCTGGAGAATTCAGAAAGAGCAGTGGATTGGATGAGTTTGCTGGCGGAGAAGGGATCCAGAAACAAGCCGGTGCGAAGCATTTGAGCGTGGATTTGCTTGAGCTGCTGCGGGTTTGAGCATTTGTCGATGAGTGCGATTGTTGGGTGGTTTGCGAAGTGGCGGTCGTTATTGACGGTTGGGAAATTGGCGAGTGGAATGCTTGGCGCCGCCATCAGGTGCTTCCGCGCCGTATCTCACAAAACATTAATAGAATAGATAATTTTTATAGGCAAAATTAATATAATAAATGTGTACACATTAAAATCAAATTATTTCCCCTTTTTATTTCGAAGAAAATTAATTTGAAAAGATATTTTATATAATTTTGTAGAAAAATAAAATTGGTAGATTTATAGTAACACCGTGAATTCCAAGCAACGTGTGGACGCCTAAAAATCCTCTCCTGTGTGCTTCAGTCCAGTTCGCTACGATGCGTTGAAGTTTACACCACAAATTGTCTTTTGCATGAGTCGCATCAGCAATTTCACTGTAGATAAATTGAAACCCGACAAAGTAAATAAATAAATAAATAAATAAATAAATAAATTAATAATCGCGCGAGCTTGTTCTCCACAGTTTTTTCCAGTTTATTCATTCACCGATTCAGGATTCTCTCACATCACCTCTCTCCTGAAATCACACGCCCTCGGCGGATATGACGGTCGGTCTATCTGTTGTCTGCATTTTGATTTGATCCACTGTTTTCATTTTCAGTTTTGTTTGGGGAAAATACATTTAATGGCGGTGTTTTTTAAATTTTTCTATTTTTCGATCATTTTTCCTCACATGTGGTTGTTCTTATTGAACTGGATTTGAACATATTAGGTTTTTTTTGAAAATTTGATTATAGTTATGTGATTTTAATATCGTGTTGCTGAAGTGATCGATATGTGTGTGGATCATTCGTTATTCGTGGTTGATTTTTGATTTGTTGAGTTGCTCTTTTTCTGTTGCCTTGTGCTTCAGATTATCACTATTTGTACTGGAATTAATGTTCATTTATGTTTCCTGTATATCTCTGCGAGTTTCGTAGATAAAATCATTAAAATGATTGTATCAGTATTGCCGTCAATGAGCTTAATACGTGAGTTGGTGAGGTGAGTTTATTTAGAAAGATAGGTATTTGTTTATTCTCGAAATATTTCAGTAATAGCAACTGACTTGATCATTCCAGCTAAGATATGAATTTTCTGTGTATGTTTTCTCATCTTTTTAGTAATACCATAAACATGCTTGGACCAACCATTATAGAGGGTATGAAATAGGAATTAAGATTTTAATTCGTTCTTTCTTTAGGAAGAGCCAATGCCAAAAATGACTTGACTTTCTGTCATCATAGATAAATCTAGGTTGCTACTTCGAAATTGTATATTCAAAATCTTTTTGAGTTTTTTCATTTTTTAAGCTTCTTTGTTCATGACAGACCAGGACTGTAAAAGTGAGCGATGTGTCACTTAGTGCAACAGAACAAGACATCCAGGAGTTCTTTTCCTTCTCTGGTGTAATTATATATGTTGAAATGAAGAGGTCTGATCCCTCATTCTCAATTTATCTATCATTCGATGTGTGATTCCAGCACTAGATTCTTGTTCCACATTGTTGGCATATTTTTGTACCACTGCCTCATTTCATGCTTTCTTGTTTAGTGAAAATGAGCGATCTCAAAGTGCCTTTGTCACTTTCAATGATGTCCAGGGTGCAGAGACTGCTGTTCTTCTTTCGGTATCCTTCTCAATTGCCTCATTCTATCTGTTGGTCACTTGGTTGGGTTGCACGGGTAAAAATTCTGCAACATAAACGATATAAAACTCCACAAGAAGTTTTTCTGCATTTATAAATTAGGATGTGGGATTTTGTTTGTCTTTTAGAAATTGAAATTTATGTGTTATATTTTCGACAATGGAGTATGTAGCGCCTACTGATCAAAATTGTCTGGTCTGTGTCTCTGTGATTCTATGTATTAAAAATTGAGCCCTTCCGATGTTTTGCAGGGAGCTACAATAGTGGACCAGTCGGTCACCATTGCCCTTGAGCCAAATTATATACTGCCAGCATCGGCTGCAGCAGCATCTTCCGTATGGAAAATTCTTGGTTCATCTTTTCTAAAAAATCCTCTCTCCGGTAGGCAATTTATCTCAAACACGGTTCTCTGTTTTCCAGGCATCAGATAACAATACTGCTGGCGGTGGAGTGGCATATGCTGCACAAAAGGCAGAAGATGTTGTCAGCGGCATGTTAGCCAAGGGTTTTACATTAGGGAAAGACGCGCTCAACAGAGCAAAGTCTTTCGACGAGAGGCACCAACTGATATCGACTGCAACAGCCAAAGTAGCATCACTGGATCAAAAGATAGGACTGAGTGAGAAAATCACCGTGGGAGCTACCATAGTGAACGATAAAGTGAAGGAAGTAGACCAGAAGTTCCAGGTCTCGGAGAAGACGAAGACAGCTTTGGCTACTGCTGAGCAAACCGTTAGCAGTGCAGGATCAGCCATCATGAAAAACCGATACATCTTGACCGGGGTCACGTGGATGGCTGGAGCTTTCAGTAGGGTGCAGAAGGCTGCGGGGGATGTCGGGCAGAAAACGCGGGAGAAGGTGGCTGAAGAAGAGCAGGGGAGAAATGCTGCTCCTGAAGGTTATGCTCATCTTGAAACTACTGAATCCCCAAGAGCTGCTTCTGCTCCGGCTCCAACAGCAACCGACAAAACACCCGATTCTCCGAAGGGATTGATTCTCTAAATTGTGTGGGGCTCATAATAATATTTGTATATATTATACATGCATGCCTTTGTAAGGCTGAATTTATAGCTCTCCGTTTTGAATATTTTCTGTTGCCTTCGAATAAGGTGGGAAGTTACCAACCTGTTTTTCCTTCTTTTTTTTACCTATTAGTATGTGTTGTGTATAAAAAACGTTGCATAGGACTTATATAAAAAAGAAAAGAAAATTACATCAACCGACCTTAGCTCAGTTGGTAGAGCGGAGGACTGTAGTTTGGATATGCAGTTAATCCTTAGGTCGCTGGTTCGAATCCGGCAGGTCGGATTTTTTATTTTTTATTACTTTTTCCAAGTGTTCATTTTTATACATTTTCAGATCAAAATACGTTAATGTGACCAAATTTATGCTCCTTTTATACATTTTCAGATCACACTTTGTTGAAATCACAATTAATCATCCTCAACTTCAATATTTAAGAACGATTTATATATTTTAAGCCATCTAAAGGAAGGTGGGGGAAGCTAGATCAATAAAAATATAATCCAACATCATTCATCCCTGTTAATATTTACTACATTTCTACCAAAAGTAGTGTAGTTTTCGGGTTTTTTTGGTCTATTTAGTAACAAAGCGAAAACTGAAGGCATCAAATTGTACTAGTAACTAGTAATCAAGACTTGTACTTAACTCCAGGATAGGTCTAAAAGTAAGATACAATTTCAGAGAAGGCAGCAAAACTGACTATAAATCCATTCCAAAAACTATAAGTGCTTGATATTCCATCAACACAACGCTTGCAAGCGCTCGGAATAATATTAAGGCAGGAGAATGTTAGATCAGTGATCAAATTCTACAGTTCAACCACCTGGTAACTTTGAAGAAGTAATAAAAATACCCGACAAAAGGGGTTGGTATTTTAAAATTTGTCATCATAATCATCCGTGACATGCTGGATGTAACCATAGATGATGCGACTATAAAAGCTTCAATCCACCAGTCACATCATCAACTAGCTCTGCCGGTCCTGCACAAATACAAGAGCGGGTGTAAGTGCACATTTCTTCACTACGATTTCGAATCAAAAAGTCCAGTATTATGAATGTAAGAAGGCTCCAAAAAACTAACCTAGGACTGCCATCACTGTTCTTGAATCTGAAAAGAAAAAAGCAATTATTTAAATGGGTTGTTAGCCAATGAAGGCTCTCTCTCAAATGTGAGTCATTGTTTCAACAGTCCAGCACAAGTAAGACATCAGAAAACAAATTAGTTTGGCACTCACTCGGAGCAATCTGTGTTCTTCCTGCATCAATTGTGATATGCGTTGGTATGTTTAGTGATTTTGCCCTTTCCTGCATGTGCAACCAAAAATAAGAGACATCAAACACGGCTGCCTACTGAAAGTAGGTTGCTCTACGAGATTTCAAGAGCTAAATAACTGCAGATGATCTCCCATATGTACATTGAAAAATGTGTCTATCTTGATACCTATCTCTTTCTAGTTGAGATGACATTCTATAGTTCTAAGATCAACTGCACTATCCCTAGTTCCCAGTACAAAGTGCAACAGCAGTTGGAATTAAATGTATTTTATACTTAACAAGGCATTTCTTCCAATTCATTAAGGTTATTTGATGGGATATATAGGTTCCTAAAAAGTTGAGATGATATTAAGTTCTTTCTACAGAAAGTAAATCAAAAGCCTGTAAACAATAGTCTTCCCCGCTAACAAAATAAAGCATTTTTCTATTCTGTGTGATGCAATACGAGCTAAAACAAATGCATTCAATGATAAGGAAAAGCAATAATTTGAGATTCTAGGTTGACCTGCAGAACAAGCATATCATCCTCACTTTCAATCTTCACCACCACCTTAACCTGCCCACACATCTCCCATCTGTATGAAGGCAAAATCACAGCTGTAAATAGATGTACAAAAATTAACTAGAACTTGAGAATCATTTTCAATAGGTGTACTTGTACCTGCTTAGAGATTTTGGTGCCCGATTCAGGATTTTCTTGTACAGCCCCAAAGTTGCATGGCTACAACCGAGAAAAGTTATTTTACATTGAGTCAGAATGAACAATCTTCAAAGGAATATTAAAACCTAAAAGATAAACACAAGTCGTTTTCTTTCAGAAAAGATATACTAGAACAACCATAAGATTTAAAAGATTTTCAAGCCAACTAATCAGAACTAAATAGGATTCCAGTCTAATATACCAACAAATCTCAGGTCATTTAGTTACTAGTATATATGTCCTTCGATGCAGTATAATGTATGATGATGTGAATGCTGCAGAAAGCCTTTTTATGGTTGTCTGATTCTAACAGAACTCAAGTTACCAAGCCTTTACATGGTCCAATAAGTCTCTTGCACAAATCAAGTGATGCTAGTAGGATATTTAACAGCATAGAAATCATAAGTTCTTTTCAAAAAACACAACGAAATATGATTGTCCAAAATGTACCATATGTTGCAACCCACTTACTTTTAGGCAAGAAGTTCACTAGAGTCCTCCTATACAATAACCTTTCATGTCTCCACATCAATTCTTAAACCTCCAATACACATTTTTATATGCCGGTAGAAATCCAGGTTAAGCTCACAGCACTTACAGGTAGCTAATCCGAATTGTAACATTACAGGTACTTAATGTTCCATTAGTTTGCTTGCCCTTTATGAAACCTGATTCCTGTCATCTTCATAGTGAACCCGAACTCCTAATAACAATTTCGGCATTAGATACTAACAATATGCAATGTTCATGACCTTTTCCCATCCAACATCTGCGATTAATTTCAGTGATGTAATAACTTTTCTTCATAAACAAAAGAGAAGCAATAAATTCGAACATTATCTAAATTCTAAAGCCAATATGAATCAAATACTAAATAACCACCAAGGCATCCAATCAACCACTAAACAAACAACATAACACGAAAACCATCCATGCAATCAATCACAGGAAACAATCGATGCAACAACAAAAAAAAACACAATACTTTTCCAGCAATCATCATGGAGACTCTCACCTACATTGGGCAGCAATCTTTCCTTTCCCCATTTTCAGGTCATTCCTCACAATCAAAACCTACACTCAATCACCAAACCACACAATATCATATTCTAAAACCTCAGAATTCCCAAAAAAAGTTCACAGACACACGCGCACACATAGAAACAAAGCAGTACCATCTTAAAATCGTCGATAATTTCAGCTAGTTTTTCAACCTCTAACAATTGTTTACCCCGATTAACCTTCTTCCTCCCTCCATCGTTGATCTCAGCGTCTTTCGACGGACGCAAAGCAGCGGGAGACGAACGCCGAGCACCAATTAGGCATCCTAGAGCAAAACAACCCACCCCAATCAACAATGCGCTGAGCCAAGTCATCTCTACCATACCCAGCCAGAAAGCAGGACTCTGCGCTGCATTCAAATCGGCGCTTTTAAACACATTTTTACAATATTCAAATTACACGCAGTAGATTAAAAAAAAAGGAAATCATGAACAGAGTTGGATATACTGCTACGCAGTATACTACTGTTCACGGATTCAAGGAGAGAGATTAACCAGAGAAAAGCTGCATCGAAGAATTTTCCCGGAGCTCGGAAGGAAGGAGATATGATACGACGACGTATGTTGGGGAGAGAAGGGTTTTAGCATATGAGAGAGAATCGTTGTGGAAATTCGTATTTTGAGATTTTCCGTTGCTTAAATTTGCTAAAATTGTAGTCAAACGATTTCTTCTTTTTTTTTTTTTTTAAGGTTTTGATAAATTAATTTGGTATACTTTTTATAAAAGTTTTTCAGTATTGTTTTATACATAAATCAATAATTATTATACATAAAAAAATATTTTACTCACTCCGTCCCACCTCAATTGTCCAACTTTCCTTTTTCGTCCGTCCCACCTCAATTGTCTCATTACTTAAAAAGTAAACTTTTTCATACTCAACAATAAGATATTAATTCCACTCAACTTACTTTACACTCACACTCCTTGTTTATTGTGCCCAAAGTCACCGGGATAATTCAGTCGGGACGGAGGGAGTACAAATTTTGTGATTAATATATAACTTTTCCTAAATTATTCTCCGCATGTAAAGATTTGTCGTTGCATGATGACGGTTTACATCTCGGCTAACTTCTATTTAAACATAAATATAATTAGCATTTAATAACAAAACAGATTTTTGTCTATAAAATACATTTAAATATTACTCCATTATATATTTTTTATGGGCAATTTGGTATATGGGAAATGAGATGACAAATTGAAATGGAGTAGAATTGTAAATGAGTGATGAAAATTAATAATGTAAATGTGACTAGTTGAGCTAATTCTAAACATACAGATTTGAGAATTTATATATTATGATTAAAATAATTATACATGCACTATTATGGAACTTATATAATCAAATTTATATATTATTTATCGACCTAATATTTAATTATTTTAAGGTAAGATGTCTTTCTCCAAATTATTGATATCTAAAATGTATTAATATTAAACAAAAAGAACATCCACCTGCCACAAAGTTTTATATTAAAAGTATTCAATTTACAAACATATGTACACTAGAATCTTAATAAAAGGAAACAATTCCAAATTTGATGGTTCTATATTAATTGAAGAATTTATGGATTACACGTGCAATGCAATGTTTGTATATTTGTTTAAATTCGTGTGTTATCATCATTAATTCATTTATAATTATAATAATTATAATATATATTGGAAGTAGGGGGCCTGCAGCTCAAAGAAGATTCGACGGAGGAAAAATACATTGGAAAAGTCTTTATTATAAGACTCAGAGAGTCGACTCCTCCCCACTTCACACGCAAAAACTAAGCCTCTCACTTTTCACAGTTTTGCTCTCCAAGAATTTTCGCCTTCTTTTCAAAGGTATTCCGTTTGATCCCTGTATCTCGATCTTCAACTTATGTTCATGCTTCATGATCCGTCGAACCTTTGCATTTTAATTTGTGATTTGTATTTTTTTCTGCTATTATAATTTGAATCGTTTCTGTAGAATTCGGGGGTGCGTGGAATACTTTTTTGATCGAATTTTATTATGGATTTTATAGTTAGAGCCTATAGAAGTAGAGGGATTTTGGTTGTGGCGTACGGTCTGGTATGTGGCTGGACGGTGTTGAATTTTGAGTTTGAATTGGTGAACTATTCGATCAAGTAGTTTGTTTTTTCACTAGGGCTTTTGGGTTAGATTTTGTTATGATGCCGGTGATCAGTGCTTTAAAGAATTAGGTGGTTGGTTTATCCGACTCTGTGTGGCATTTGTGGAATAGATATGGCGAAATTAGAAAGTTGGCATATTTTTCATCTGAGATCTGAATCGCAACTTTCTGAGGATATGTGACTGTTTCAGGGTTTTCTTAGGGTATTTGTTTGAAAGATGAGTGACAACTTGATGGATAAAGTCAGTGCCTTTGGTGAGCGCTTGAAGATTGGGGGATCGGAAGTGGGGCAGAAGATTAGTGCAGGTGTGAGCTCTGTTAGTTTCAAGATGAAGGAGTTTTTCAATGGTCCAAACCAGGCCGATAAGATTGTCGAGGAAGCCACAGCCGAAACCCTTGACGAGCCTGATTGGGCCACGAATCTCGAACTTTGTGATATGATCAACCACGAGAGAATCAGCAGTGTTGACTTGATCAGGGGAATAAAGAAAAGGATCGTGCTGAAGAGCCCTAGGGTTCAGTACTTGGCCCTTGTTTTGCTAGAAACTGTTGTAAAGAATTGTGAGAAGGCATTCTCCGAGGTTGCAGCCGAGAGGGTGCTGGATGAGATGGTGAAGCTGATTGATGACCCTCAGACTGTGGTCAACAATCGAAACAAGGCTCTGATATTGATTGAATCGTGGGGAGAGTCCAGTAACGAGCTCCGTTACTTGCCTGTTTATGAAGAAACATACAAGGTACTCCAGCTGTTCGAATAGGGCCAACGCCTTTCTTTTCCTTGACTGTGGTTCATTAATGCTATTCGCACTCTGTTTTAATTTTCACCAAAGAATAAGTGGTGTTATTGCCCGTCTTTTTTAGAACTAACTAATGTTATCCTTTATATTTTACTGATATTTCTTTTATGGTTTCTTGTCTTTAGAGACTGTTAACCAACTTCCTTTTGGTATGTGCAATTTATTCTTACTCCTATTTAGAGTTTAAAATCAAGGGGAGTACGATTCCCTGCTCGTGATGATGAGAGCCTAGCTCCAATATTCACTCCTGCAAGATCTGTGGAAGCTTCAGAGTCGAATGCAACACTTGGGCAACAACTCCATTACGATATACCTGCGCAGAGCTTTTCCGCTGAACAAATAAAAGAAGCATTTGATGTAGCAAGAAACAGTATTGAGCTTCTGAGCACTGTTTTATCGTCTTCCCCTCATCAAGATGCTCTGGAGGTAGTTTAACTGTTCTATATTTGTCATTATGTTTCTCTTTTAGAACATTTTCCTTTGTGGGTTTTTTGGCTTCGTATTACCAATTTAACATCTGAGCATTTGCTGGTGATAGTATTGTCCTTAAAAGTCTGCAGAAATTTTCGGATATTTATGTTAAATTTGAGGAACAGTCACCCGCTTGTATCTATCATCATGTTCTGCATTTATCTTGACATCATTTCACGGCTCAAACTTTACTACCAATGGCTCAAATACTTGTAATCACTGCATTACCTTAAACTCCTGGATATAGAAACTGGGGTAGATACCAATGTTTTTATTTTGGAATATTCCAATATGGTTTATTTCTATCTTGTTCCTTTTTTAAAAAAATCCTGTACTAGTTTTGTTATCTCAAGTTCTTTGTTCATGCATATTGTCTTAAATCTGATCAGTGCATATTTTTATATATGATTTTGCCACCGTCTGATCTGCTGCAGGATGACTTGACCACCACCCTTTTACACCAATGTCGCGAGTCTCGTTACACTGTTCAGAGAATCATTGAAACAGCTGGGGATAACGAAGCAGTGCTTTTTGAAGCGCTGAATGTAAACGACGAGATTCAAAAGGTTCTATCAAAATACGAAGAGATGAAGACACCCTCAGGGTCGCCAAAGGGGCCGGAGCCTGCTATGATACCCGTCGCTGTTGAACCTGATGACTTGCCTGCAGTCAGGCAAGAAGAATCCCTGGTCAGAAAACCTCGGACAGGCAGCCAGGGAGGAAACAATGACGAACTGATGGATGATCTGGACGAGATGATTTTTGGCAAGAAATCCGGCAGCTCGTCGGAAACTGCCAAGAAGCAACAGTCCCCTAAAGATGATCTCATCTCCTTCTAAACTAGTTGGCTTCAATATTGTTCAGATTTCTTTGACATCTGATAATACTTGAAAACAGTATACGGGGTCTATTTTTTATTTTTTATTTTTATTTTTTGTTTTCTGTTTTATTTCGGAATGAGTTGATGTCGACAACAGCTGTGTATGATGTTTGCAGTTGAACTCCATTGATGTAATTTGCTTAACATTCATCTCTCCTGTCCTGATATTTTGTCTATCTCATGGTTAATTCAATTTTTCATTTTTGTCAGTCTCATTAATTTACATTCACAAAAATTTGTGAATATTAATTATCGTGTTCGATCAAAGTGAGATTTATTATGTGGGGTAGTTGCACTATTACATTTTGTTCAAGAGAAACTAAAATAGAGTTTACAATAGAATTCCTTTTAGTATATTCCTTCCTATATTACATTTTTTCTTCCAAAAATTAATAGAATCATGGATACAGAGAGTGCTGTGAAAGAAATTCACATGACAAGAGATCAAAGATCTTCAATTGGTGATAAGCTACTAGCTCTCTTGCATAATCAACCCAATATACTTTCATTCTCTCTTTCAGAGCAAGATCACTTGGTGGTCCAATATTTCATGTGGGTTTTGCCTTGGATCCGATTTCCAGCTTATTCAAGAATGAAACTCCCAAATCTTTCATGGTCTTTAAAAGCCCTTCAGCTTGTGATTCTTTGCTAGCTGATTTGTAGAGGTGAACTGCTGCACTCAAAACAAATCTGTCTGGACCAACAGAACTGCACTCTCTTTCGAAGAATGAGATTCCTTCTTCAACACGCCCAAAATCAAGATAACCTCTAAGTATCGATGATCTGGAGTCAAGGTCTGGACTCAATCCACTTGATGAGATTTTCCTGTATATCCTATTGGCATCCGCCATTAATCCTGCTTTAGTATAAGCAGAGAGTAGAAGGTTAAAATGGGCGCAAGTAGGAGAGAGTCCTTCTTTCTGCATAGCAATAATGATCTTTTCTGCTTCTGCATAATTTTTACTTTCGGTATAGGCTCGAATGATGGCAAGGTAGGTGCGAGAATCAGGTGAACAACCAGACTCCTGCATGCTCAGCAAGAGGTTTTCAGCTTCATGGTAAAGTCCAGCAGTAGCACATGCATTGAGCGTAACATTGTAGCACACCTACACATTGTGTGAACTTCATGAATTCAGCACTTTGCAACACCTAATCGATGATACCAAGAAGCACCTTTCGGATAACCCCCTCCACCACACAAAAAGAAACAAGCACATATATGCACAAAGGCTAGTATTGTATTGAGTTGAGTTGGCAGACACCAAAGAACCTACCTTCCCTGGTTTGATTCCTTCCTCCTGCATTTTACTGAACAAAGCTAATGCTTCTTGAACTTTGCCTGCAAAGCCAAGTAGAATTATGAGCGCTTATTTGCTCTGCCAATATTTGTTTAGTTTATTAATAGGCCAGGTTTAAATTATTTTAGGTCTCTTGTCTATATATATAATTTGAAAATAGAATTTGACAACAAATGGTTGAATAAGCCACTAATCAGAAATAGGGGTGTACCAGCTTTTCCATAGTGGCAAATCATATTGGTGCATATCTTCTCATCCAGCGCGTCACCCATGACCTGAGCCAGGTTGAACATCTCCAATACTTTATCCAGGTTTCGGCCTCGGCCATACACACTGCAGTATTATGAATTTCAATTCATATTGATGGATGAATAAACTATATCTTCATTCTAAGTTTAACCTGATCATGGTATTGTAAGTTTGAATTGATGGAGAAATATCCGAGGATAGCATGCGCTCGTATATGCTGACAGCAAAACGAAGTTTTCCTGTGGCATTAAAATGTTATCTAGGAATTATGAACTATAAATGTGACTATTTGAAATCAATCAAATAAGGAAATATGAACCTGCTTCTAGCATTGCTAGAATGTAAGTGTTGTATGCTACAGTATCAAGTTCCACATTCTCACGGAAACTTCGGCGAATAACTTCCTCTACCTGGTGGTGTCTACCTGCAAATGATTGAAACACACACCTTTTTAAAGTTTTTATTGTCCAAAATCCAAATCTAAAACCACTCTTACAGTCGAAGCTTCACTGTTAATGTTGAAGTCTCATAGTTATTGAACCCACGAAGCAATATGATAGAGGGCGAGCTAACTGCTGGAAGTCAGTTAGGAAGTTAGTGTTGGAGGGGAGTGTTTGAGTCAGCAGAAGGTTCTAGAGTCAGCAGAAGGTTCTAGAGTATTAGTTAGTTAGAAGAGAGCTATATATAAGAGTGTGATGGGGATAGTTGGTATTTTTTGCAGTTATGAGTTTAGGGCTCACTTTGTGAGAGGGCTGAGGAGCATTGTACCTATTTTCCTACTATCTGTAACTCGTTGCTTTTCAATAAATAGTTACTCCATTTACGATTCTTATCACAATAGGACGAACACAAAAGAAAATTTGAATAAGTTCTCCAAGATATAATGCTCTCACCGTACTAGAAGTTCTGCTAACGGCATAAAATTTTGTAACCAAAAATCTGGCTAGAGTAATAGTCATGACATGAAGCAATTGTCAAAAATATTTAGCAACGGTGCCATAGAACAGAATGTTAGGGATGTTATCCAGAGTGACAAGGTAATACCGTACTACAACAAAAATGATCAAGCAACCCGCAATGCACCCAAAAGCCGCACAAATTACCCAAAACGCATTAAAAGGGTAACATTTCTTACCGCAGCTCGTCAAAGCTTTCACAAGTATGCTGATGGATATAGGACCGAGATTGTGTCCTCTTATAGCCTGTTCTTTACAAAACAAGTATGCATCATCTTCACTACCACATGTGACATAGGCATTGATCATAGCATGAGATATAAGCTTTCCATCTCTAGCAGATTCAGCCATTGAAGCAAAGACTTTCTCAGCTTGGGCAAGCTTCTTTTGTTTACCGTACATACTAATCATAGATGCTAAGGAAGCATCCTCTAGTCGGCAACCAAGGTTTGTCATAAGCTCATAAAGATACTCCGAAGCCATGTCACCTGCAAGAGATATTTATATAAGCACTTTCTGACAGAATCCAGGATCAAGAACGTGTTGAACTAGAATAATTTCTTCCAAGTATGCAAGTAAGTGATATTGGTGAAGAAAATACTTTACCATCTTCAACTAACTTAATTATCATTTTGTTGGCTGCTAACTCGCCAATCTTGTTCTTGAGTAGAAGTTCAAGCTTTTTGTTCGTCTTTTCATTTCTTGCTGCCAAACAAAGTGTCAACACCAGCTTGATTGCTAGAGATTCAAACTGATCCGAGGCCCCAGATAAACTTTCATGTTCTGTTGCTTTTCTGTATTGTCCATTCAGGACCATAGAAAATGTCTGAAGGAATGGACTCTCGAATCTTTCAGTTATACTCTCCTTGATAAGTTGTTCCGCTTCCTTTAGCATTCCACCCCAGCAATACACCTTCATAACTGTAATCAAAAGCTCGTCATCAAACTCAACTTTATCTTTCCTGATCTGGACAACAAAAGATTTTGCCTTTTCACTCAAACCAAGTCTCAGATACAAATTGAGCATATCTTTGCAAGACCGGGCATCAGGAAGTGCGGTCTTAGAAAGATCCTGATATGCGCCTTCTGCAGATGAAAGGTCCCCTTTTGCTGCATAGCATTGCAATAAGACAATAAATGAAAATCTTGAGTACGGGATGCTACTAATTTTCATTTGTTCCATGATCTCCAAAGCTTTCTCATAATTCTCAAAACTGAGATGAACTTGTGCCATTGTCAAATATGTCTTTTCCTTACTGAGTTTGCCAGATCTCTTGATTTCTATAAAGGTCTTTTGAGCATCATCATAAAGACCCAATTTACCATATATGCGAATCATTAAGCCAAAGATGACCTCATCTGCAACGACACCAAGTTTCTCCATTTCAGTGAAAAGTGAACAAGCTTTCGAATAATCAGCGGTTCTATAGTACAATGCCAGGAGTGAAGCACATGTAAAATTGCTAGGAACTATCCCACGGGATCTCATATCTTCATATAGATGAAGGGCTTCATCTTTGACACCAATACTGGATCTCAAACTGATAAGAAGGCTATAAGTTGACTCTTCAGGCACAAAACCAACATTTTTCATCTCACTGAATGTCTTGAACGCTTCCTCAGCCATGTCTTCTTTCAAAAGTGAGCTAATAACAACTGTATATGTAAAATGATTTGGTGAAACCCTTTTGTCGACCATCTTCCTCCAAATGTATATAACATCGTCATGCCTTGATTTCTTTTGCAGAGATGATAACATGAAATTAAAGACAGCAACTGAAGGCGTTATGCCTCTCTCCTCTACAGCAGAATAGAACGAGAGCATAGCCTTGTGGTGGCCCCATCTAGCAAATGAGCATAACATGGTCCCACAAGCCACCTCATCAGGTTCGCACCCTGCTTCAAGCATCTCCAAGAAAATCTCTTCAGCTAGATTGATTTTCCCAGCTTGGCCATACGCACGCAAAACAATTGTGTAGACTATAACGCTCGGCCGATAGCTCAACTGTTATGCACAAATCTAAATTACACTAAATTAATGTCTAAAAAAATATATATATGATCATGTGAACAATGAAGAAAAACCAAAACAATGCCTCTAAACCACCATCTCAGCAATATATTTTGAACACAGCAAAGTAAAAGAAAGAAAAGTGGTGTTCCATTACGCCAAAAAAATCTAACAAGGAACTCAATCTACGAAGTTCAAGGTCCTTAACAAATCAACTCGCACATATCTAGCAAGCTAAGTAAGCTAGTTCAAGTAATTAACCTTTCTTCTCAGGCTCTGAATTTTACAAGCATATCGTTTACAGAGACCGTGCATTCATCTAAAATAACTTCTTTTAATACCTCAGCTAAAAAAAACAATCAATATTGTCTAAGCCTTCAAAAATAGAATGTCCAAGTTAAAATTTTGAGAAAGAGAACCTGCAATTTCATCCAATAAAAGAAATCCCTAACTTGTCGCCAACTCTTCTGCTCCTTCAAGACCACACACATCTCTCTAAAACTAAGCTTGGCGACGAACGAGCTCATCTCCTCCCTCATATCGTACTCCCCCTCGCGCATCGCCGCGGTGCTTCGCACGCGCTTGATCGCCGCCACCACGTGGCGCCCGTACAGATGACCGTTCCTGTCGTCCTCCAAGTACCGCACCATCTGCTCCGGCGTCCGTTTAATCCACTTTGGCGTTTGCGCACGTGAGCCCTGGTTCCTTCTCAGTTCGCTCAAGTACCGCGCCTTCCCCTTGATAATGCGGCGAGCGTTATCGTCGGTCAGGGGGTTCTTCGGGTTTTTGGACCTCGGTCTGGGTTTGTCCAGATTCTTCGGGTTGCCGGAGCTTAGGCTCCACGGATCGGGTTGCAGGGAGCAGCGAACCGAGCTCGGCGGCCGCCGCTTTTTTACAGTGAAACGGGTTTTGTGAGGAGGGATTATTGGAGACGAAAGAAGAAATGAGGATTTGAGGGCCTCCATTCTCGCAATTCAGGAGATTTTGGAGAGTTGTGTTTTTCAGTGTGAGGTGATGATTTGTGGTGACAAATTTTGGCTCCAAATTCAACTGAATTCGTAGATTTTAGGGCTGACGAAGCTTTAAAGCCCATATTTATTGGACTTGACCTATTATTCTAAAACCCAAAGCGGCCTTCAAAATTCGGAAAAAAAAATAACATAATAATTATTTAGGTTTAAATTGTACGGATAAGGTCCCGGAAACTTAAGATTCAAGTGGATCGAAATAACAGAAAATAACCAATTATAATCGAAAACGTGAACTAGATAAATAAAGCAAGTACACGAAATCCAACAATAAATAACAATCAAGATCAAGACACTTATTCCAATATCTGGTAGAGGCGAGCGAGCTCCGGCCTCGGATGGTGAACAGTTTGAAAAAGAGCACTAATGATAGCTATTGATGAGCGAATTATATGAATATTCGGAGACTAGATGTCAGTTTTCGACTTACATGTGGTAATATATAGGCCTTGAGAGAGTGCTCTAGGGTTTCGAGAGGGTGCGACGGAGTTGTTGCGGGTAGCTTGTAGGATTATTTGTGGTTGTTGCAACGTCTGTATCGTTGATGATTTTCGAAGTCCGCGCGCCCTTACCCGGATTCCCTTTTGGCAGTTGCGTAGTTCGATTATGGTGGCTTTGTTAACCTGCTCTAGAGTTCTCTCCCTTCTGCGAACTGCTATTTCCCGACAACAGCTCGTCGTCGAACTACTTACTACCTAGGTTGATTCGCGGTTGGCTGGACTCGCGAATTGATGGGCCTGCTTGGGCTTTTGAGATGGACCGCTTGGTTCGTGACCCCAACAATAATAATTTCTAAATTATTGTATTTAATTTAAGGTGTAATAAATAATTATCATTTATGACCCAAAATATGGTTTAATTATACAAATCTTAATCCAGAAACATATATTAAGATCTTGGATTAAAAAATTTATTACCTTTTGGATCCTAAATTGGAAGTTTTATAATTTTTATGATTCTAAATTAATAATGTATCTTTCAAATTCTAAATAATAATTAAACTATTTTATTAGGGTTTCTTGATTGGTAATAATCTTAATAATAATTAAAAATCAGTCAATTATAATAACTATAGTTTGTTTAGCACTGTCAAAAATATAATTATGAATCAAATAAGATTAGTGTTATTATATTCAAAACGATTTAAGAAAAAAGTGTGCGATAAAATGGCTTAGTTAGTATCCCAAAATCAAATTCATAAATTTGCCACGCTCATTGTCTGAACTATCAAATTCTAGTCTCAACAATGTCCGGCAGCGGCGGCGGCGCTACCTCAAACCCGAATTCAGCCCCCAAAATATTGCTAGCAAAGCCTGGCCTAGTCGCCACTAGCAAATTCACTCGAGTTGGCGGCGGCGTCGGAGCCGACGACGACGCTGCGGCACTCCGCTCTCGCCTTCCGTCCGTTGGATCTCTTAATCTCCTTTCAGATTCATGGGATTTCCAAATTGATCGATTTTTACCGGTCAGTTATCCCGGCTGCTCGCCGTATGAGGGGATGGGTTTTTCTTTGTCTAGTTTTTATTTATTTCCAATTCTGAAAAAAAAAAGTATTGTGTAATTTGTTTGCAGTTTTTGACGGATAACACTGAGTTTACTGTGGTCGGTGTAATTGGGCCACCAGGGGTGGGGAAATCAACCATTTTGAATGAGATTTATGGTTTTGATTCTTCGTCGCCCGGTACGTATGCCGTTTACAACCCCTAAGATTTAATCTTTGCCATTAAATTTTATGTGGGAATGTTTGCTGGAAGTTTGAGAGAGCATTCTATAATGAGGGGGAGATCGCAATTGTTAAAGTGCACACTTAGCTGTATTTATCCTCCCCGAGTTTCTAGTTGTTAAGTGATATACTAAGATTGTTTTGGATAGTTTAGAAGTTTGAGAGAGCATCTTTCTTGGTCTTAAAATGCTCGGGAAGATCTTGAGAGCAATTATATAATCGGGGGCAGAGTGCAGTTGTTAATAGTTACACTTTTCTGTATGTATCCTCCCTAATTGTTAAATGGTGATGTAAGTGCTCAGATTGTTTTGGATAGTTCAGAGTGTATATTTTTCCTTTGGTGCTCTTAAAGTTCAGGAGGAGATTGAGCATAAAACTTTTCGGAAGTTCTTAGCATCAATTATAGGGGGCAGAGTGCACTTGTTAACATCCACAATGAACTGTATGCATCGAGCATCGTCCCATGAATTGTTAAATGTGATGTGTGATACTAGACTGTTTTGGATTAGTTTAGAATGCAGAGTTTCCTTCTGTGTTCTTGAAGTTTGAGAGAGACATGCACAATAAGAAAGATGACTGAATATGCTGAATTGTTAATTGTTATGTAAGATGCTATGAATGATTATATTCAATAGTTTTGAGAAACAGTCGGGCATAACTTGTTTGTGAACAGTTAGAGATAGGGCTGAATGTTATAGATTGTTGCAGGAATGCTGCCTCCTTTTGGCATAGAATCAGAGGAAACAAGGGCAATGGCTAGGCATTCTACTGTAGGAATCGAGCCCAGAGTATCTTCCGAGAGGATCATACTTCTTGATACTCAGGTTGTTTATATTGTTGAATGTGTTGCATATTTATTGTGAATACACATGTTGGAATGAGTTTGAAATCACTCCGTTTTTATGACTTGCAGCCTGTATTTAGTCCTTCAGTTTTAGCAGAGTTGATAAGGCCTGACGGGTCATCCACAATCTCGGTAATAAGTGGTGAATCCTTATCCGCAGAACTAGCTCACGAGATGATGAGCATACAGGTAACTGCTTTTGAAAACATCACTACAAGAGTTTAAGCTACGATTATGCTTATTTTCCACATAAAGTTCTAGGCATGTACTGAAGTCATTAAAGCTAATACGAAAATTATTGATCGAGCTAATGTTTTTCTGTCTGTGCTGCAAGGACTCCTTGTAGCTTGGAGTTCTGCTTGCATCCATTTGCCATATTATTATCGTGGTATCTGAGGGAGTTCATGACGCTAGCATGTGGCGTTTGATGCTGACGGTAGCCATCTCGTCCTATTATATTTTTCTGCTGTGTTACTAAGTTGATTACAAATCAATTTTATTCTCCTCCGGGGTTAGAAATCTATTCTCTTCTCATTTAGCTTCATCATCACCTTTCAAACAGGCAGATCTACTAAAACATGGCATACCTGATCCATCTTCTACAACACTTACTCATCCACAGAGCTCCACGACGAGCTCTGACAAAGAAATCGCCAGCAAGCCTCTCGAGAGTGGGGAGGAATACATGGCAGCTCCCATTTTTGTGCACACAAGGTATTTTGGATGCAAGCACACACATCTTTTTGTTGATTTATTTATTTTTTATTTTTTCTTTAGAGCTTGCCTTTGTCTCATTTCTGCAGCATATATATAGGCATGAGTTCTTATCTGCTCTATCTTCTCCTTTCGTAGGGTTCGTGACCAAGACAATACACCGCGCAACTTTCAGCTTCTGAAAGAGGCACTCGCACAGTGCTTTAGCACATCTTCGTTTACAAGATCAGACGGCCAGGATGCTCTGAAAGATGTTGAATCTTCAGCTGAGGCTTCAGATATTGACATGAAACTGTTTCTTGTTCCATCCAAGGGTAGAGATAGCTCCTCAAGGCCACTCTATGAAAGCTATGCATCTGCCCTCTGGAAAGTCCGGGATCAGGTCCTCTCTCTCTCTCTCTCTACTCTCATTTAAGCTTTTTGAGGATTATTCATCACCATGAACTACTTGTCTAGCAGGTGTTATCAATGACGGCATCCTCATTTTCGAGAACAGTTTCGGAGCGTGACTGGTTGAAGAACTCCGGCAAGATATGGGAACTCATCAAGAATTCTCCGATCATCGCAGAATATTGCAGAACACTTCAAACTTCTGGTTTATATAGGAAATAGAATTTCCATTCTTCTGAATGGCTGAGGACTTGTAGTTGTAGCCATTTTCACTGTGTTTGTATGCACTGCCGCTGTACTTTTCATTCTCCCACTCTGAATTAATTAAATATTTATTTTTATCACGTTAATTATTAATTTTTATGCAACTTATTCCTTATTGAATTTTGTTGTACTAGCTGTTGGGGACATGTCCTAGCGGTCTAATTCCAATCGGCTTCTCGGCATCGACCTCAATTTGAGATCGGTACCGATCATAAAACAGGTTTACCATCGAGGCGATATCTTGCGGAGCCTGGCGGCACATAGTCGTTGTAAATCTTAACCACCCGAAAAATCCCAAGCATTTGCAAGATTTTCGGCGACCACTTCCGTTCCAATAGTTAGAGCTAGACTAGGGTTTTTTCTCTTTTTTCTAATCTACAACTAGGGAAAATACTTTCATTTTGATTTTCCTGCTCCCAAGTTATACTCAAATTATATCAAAATCAATATTAAATTATTGTATCCAATATCTCGAGTTCGCTCATTATTTTCATTTTCGCATTGTTATCTCTCCCATTGTGCTTATTCTGTTTCATTATCGCATTTACACGTCTCTTTTCATTAGTTTTCTCTCGGTTATTTGTGATTCTTTTTAACTATTCCAAGAGCTCTGATTGCATTCATAAATCAAACCTCAAAATTAGTCAAATTGTATTTTATCACATATTTGCTCTTATTGTAGTTAAGAGTATAATTAAACTGAGCTGATCACGTAAATTTATGATTAAATTTGACTTGTCTAGTATTGAGTGACCTTCAAATTGAACTTAAATCAATTTCTAAATTTATATTTATTTAAAATATTACTCCTATGTATTAAAATATCATGCTCAAGTTTAACTAGGAAGCTATCTTATTACACTGCTCCAGCCCCAATAGGAAGTATTCGTCGTTCGTTTCTCTTTGCGTCGAGAGAGAGAAGAGGAAGAAATGGCAGCGGTGGTGAGAGGCGCGCTGAAATTGATTAAAGATAAAGGAATTGGAGGTTTCTTCAGGGAGATCCGCAATGAAGGATACTTGTCAGTGCCATTTAAATTTGCTTGAAAATTCATTTTTTTTCCCCAGTTTTTACTTTTACAGGTTGTTTTCATCTAATGGATTCGGATGCGCCTTTCATCGGACTGTAATGTGCTCTAATTTGTTTCATACGTATATTGATTTGTTTCGATGACTTGAATTCGGTCTTTTTTGCTTCGGTTGACTTATTTAGTTTCAATAGTTAGGGTTCGAACTGGCGAGCTTTAACAATTCAATCTACAATGAGGATCGCGATGCTGTTGTTTATCATTTCATAATTTGAACTCATTTTTCTCTTTCTAGAAGACTATACCAAAATTTTGAATTGTTAGTCGTGACAGAATGTTTATTTATGGATTTGTAAACTCCGAAGACTTGAAGTTATTGTCTTTATTTTTTATATATGAGGTGTTGTTTCTGATTAATTATGTTTCGTTTTCTATTTACAGGAGTGGGCTTTTGGATGGAAATCTCATGTAAGTAGAGTTGGAGAACTCCCCTTTATAGCACCTTTAATGGTTGTTTAGAATGCGATTTTAACAGAAAACGACATGAATGGACTTATGTCTCCCAGTTTCTGCGGTTTTAACTTATAAGTTGGTTTTGGAGCTTTATTTGAACAGTTTTTTAATTTTTTGGATACATAATAAGTTGGAATCCACCACTCTTGTGATCATAACTTGGAAATTGTGGGACTGGAGTGAACTATACCGAAACATTCAGCTAGAAGCCATTTTTTTTAAATTCTCCATTGAAAGGGCATGATAATACTTGTTGTGAACCCTTTTTAAGTTTCCTTTTAAAGTTTCTATTATAAGTTTATAACCTTAGACATTTCCGGAAACAGCTAGCTCTTTATGTTGTTTTCATCTTCTCATTTCCCATATCTTCCTACTGTTGAAGACAAGATTGCTCTTGTTCATCTTCTGAATCCTTATATCTGATCGATTTTTTGTGGCTGCTTAACGAAACTGAATTTTTCAGGCAGACGAAGATTCATAACATTGGTGCAACGGTTGTGGGCGTTGACAAATTTGGCAATAAGTATTATGAGAAACTTGGAGACACTCAATATGGTTAGTGCTGCATTTCATTGGACTAGGTTTTGTCCTGCTTTTCCAACACTGTTATGATATCTTTTTCAGTAAAATTTGGAGAATGCTTGTGTAGATTTTGAGTGTATTGGAGAAGAAATTGATCAAGGTGTGTACAAATGAGATGTGTTGTTCAAAGGATGAATTGATAAGAGCTATTTTGATTCGTCATAACTGGTTGGGAAAAATCATGAGGAAACCTTCAAAACATACATAATATCTGGCTCAATGCTTTACAATGATGAATATATTTCATTTAACTTGGCTTGTATCTGCAATTTGTTTCTCATGTGAAACTGTTGCTTTCAAAATATGCTTTTCTTTCCATTGCCTACAATTTCTCAGATTCTCTCATATAACTCCAGAATACACGAGCTATTCCATTTTAATTCCCAACAATTGAATAATGCATGATGGAAATCAATTCCAGGAAGGCATAGGTGGGTCGAGTATGCTTCCAAGAACCGTTACAATGCCTCTCAAGTCCCACCAGAATGGCATGGCTGGCTTCATTACATAACTGATCATACAGGAGATGAGGTTAGCTTGTAACACTGTATGTATCTTCATTGTCTGATTTACAACATTGCTAACCTCAGATCGTTTTCAACGCAGTTGCTCTTGTTGAAGCCAACCAGATATGGGATCGAGCACAAAGAAAACTTCTCTGGAGAGGGAGACGAATACATCTATCACTCTAAGGGACATGCTCTTAACCCGGGGCAAAGAGACTGGACAAGATACCAAACATGGCAACCCAGGAAGGCTTGAGCCTCTTGTTTGAAGCGAGCTCGAAAAGAGCTAAATAAGTGCATTATTGGGCTACCTTATTTTTCATTAATAACATGTCTGAACTGAATGATCTCAGATATATGGATGTTTTTACTGAATTTGATGATACACCCCTTTATCTGGATAGTTCTTGTAAGAACTTTCTTGACCAAGTGCATTGGATAATGTATTTTGCTTAAATTTACCTCACCTTTTAGCTACATGATGTGAGTTGTGTGCAAGACCAATTTAGTTAGTTAAGAAGATTCATTTTGGAATATTTTTCATGCAATTTAAACGTATAAGTTTTTTGCAATTTTGTGACCCCTTCCGCTTTTTATTTTATATCAAAAAAAAGTATTGTATATATTTAAAAAAGATAAAATTACATATGTGAGGCTAAATATTGTATAAGATGTCATCAATGTTGATCAAATATTTTTTCGAAATTAAATATGTATTTGAATTTTTATTTATTACTTAAATATATTTATTATATATTTTTGAATAAGAATACTTTAAAATATATTCCTTTTAAATATGTTTTGAATAAATGATATAAAACTATTCAGATACATTAATTACTTCACCCTTTTTTCAATATATATTGTTGCTAACCAACATTTTCAAATGATGCTCACGGTTTTCTCTCTTATCTTATGAATATGTTTTGTGCAAATATCATTCTTGTCTTGCAGATTTAAACTAAGAAGATGAGTGAATGTTGATCATGCAAGAAGTGGAATGTTATGCAGAAACCCTAAGACAACATCATCTATTTAAAGCAGTTTTGGTACTTATAATTGTTGACTGATTTCATACCGAAGAATATATACATGTTATTCACTCCATAGAAAATATAGGGTTTAAATCCACCGTCGGACTATATTCTCTTTGAAATATTGACTTTAAAGTCAGTTCAATCTCCAAATAGGGCACTCACGCGGATGATCGATTTTTGAATTATTAAATAGATATAGTTGTTTATCAATAGCTTGTAATTAGTTGTAAAGAGTTTGTCGAATAGAGTGAGTTCAAGACGAAAAGACTTCACACTGTATTATAAAGTCAATACAATTTTAATAAAAGTATTTTTGCTGCCGGTTGTATTGTTGTTATGGATATGATACCTTTCCAAATAATATTGACTCTGATTGTGCTTCTACGATGTGTTTTTGGTCTGTTTTCTATAGCAAATTGAACTCTAGATTTTAACAATATCAAACTGAAGTAGAAAAATCCATATGCTTTAATTTTGATTTGATGAATTATCAATAACTTTAATAGGTAGTGGATCAATCAAAACTTTCAAATATAGTTCATTGATCTAAATTTCAATTTGTACTTATTTAATTCAATATTTCTTGAATAAAAAAAAATAAAAATTTATGGGGTCCAATTTAAACCCAAATATTTAATAATTAAATATTCAACGGCATAAAATGAACTAAACCCCAATTTCAAAAAGCTCAACAACACGTAACTTTATAGCCGTTTTCGCTACCAGACCCCCCTTCTGAACGTTTCGAACCCTCAAATTAGGGTTTAATAAGAGCGAGAAATTGGTCATCGTTGCGGTGTAAATGGCGAAATTCAACGTCGTACAAAAGAAGCGGCGAGCCGCCATTGCGGAACGGAAGAGGCTGATTCACGGAGATCCCAAAACGGGGAAGCTGCATCAGAGAATTCAGCCTAAATCCATCTCCGGCAAGCGTCAGCGAAAGCTGCTTAAGAAATGGCGAAGGGTTCGTACTTCCATTTGTATATGTATCATGTCCACGATATAATTATTCTATTTGACCTAACATGTGATAATTAAAAAAAAAAACAGGAGCAGAAAGAGGCAGTGGAAAAGGGATTAATTACGATGCAAGATATTGAGATGGCTGTTGCTGAAGGTTTAGTACCTGCAAAAATTTACTTTTGTAACTACCTATGTATATTTGAAATGGCATTTATCTATAATTGGTAATCGGCATCTGGTTTTTCTCAAGAACACAGTTCTTTCGTTTTCCTTTAATTATTCAATGGTACCAGGATAATGTAGTGTAGTTTCTATGTCATAAGTTACCTGGCGTCTCTTTTCCTTTGCTAATTGGGGAGAACTAGGTTAGTCAGAGTTCCTTTTCATTTGGTAGTCTAATAGAATTAAGATAGTCATACTATACACTTTTTATATGCCACTAGTTAATGTCCATTTTCCTTTGGTAAGGGGTGGGTTTACTTTGGTACCCTGTTCTTACTGTTTTTACGCTTGATCGTGGATGTTGATAACGTAGCCAGATTCATTTCAGATATCTGTCCATTTAGAACCCCCAATTGTCTACTAAGTTTATGTGCAATACTTTGTTAATACTTAATAATTTTCTCTTTTGTGATGATTTACCTAAATGTACAACTGCAAGTATGTAATATGTCGGTACGTGATCTTGGTTGAGTTTCTCTATTTACTGCTATTGGCTGAGTCCGTGCAAAATGTAGTTGCTCCATAAATCATGACTCAGTTAATGTCCATTTTCGTTTGATAAGGGGTGGGTTTACTTTGGAGTTTGGTACCGTGTTCTTACTGTTTTATTTGGTTCATGTAACACGCATAATCGTGGATGTGAATAACATAGCTAGATTCATTTCAGATGTCTGCCCATTTAGAACCCCCAATTGTCTACTAAGTTTATGTGCAATACTGTGTTAATACTTAGTAATTCTCTTCTGTGACGATTTACCTAAATGTACAACTGCAAGCATGTAATATGTTGACACATGATCTTAGTTGAGTCTCTCTATTTACTGCTATAGGCTGAGTCTGTGCAAAATGTAGTTGCTTCATATCAGTTTAGTATATTTGAGAGCTAGATATTCTATGTTAACCTTTTGTCAGCTGCTGGTTTGGTTGTTTTTATAGGTGTTGTATGTGTTTTCATAAAAAAATTATTAGAAATTCATTGTAACCTTGAAATGTGTTATCGTGTTGAAGGGAACAAGCAGTAAATTTGAAGTTGGCTTTGCTGCTTATTATTTACTTTTGTTATGTTACTGGTAATGTTAAAAACATGGCTCAAAGGCTTCAACATGATTCACAAAACTTCTGGTTTTTATTTATTTTCATGTGGAGCTAACACAAATCTTTAATTTCTTTCTTTTTTCTTTTACTGTGGGATTCAGAGCCGGCAGAAGATGCTAACAAGCCATCTATAAAGTTTCCGATGAAGAAGTGTTCTAGACTGAGAGTTAAACAATTGGAAAAGAAAGGTGACTGATTTTTCCAATCAGAATTTAACTTTCTGGCAAATCTTTGACCGTTTTATTCTGCCATATTTTCATATCTGAAGCAGTTCTGCGTTTATGACTGAACGCTTTCGATTTATTTGACAGGGAAGAGCAAGGAAAAACCTCAAAAAAGCTGTTGGAGAAGCATCTGATAACGCAATGATGGAGTAAACTTGATGATGATCATTTTTGTAGGTATTTTCTAATGTGATTTGTGCTTGTGTTTTTGTTGTTGTTGTAAGGGACCGTGGCTCATATGTGGACCTTGATATAATTTTTTTGAAACTCCATCATGTTTCTGACTTGCGAAGTATTTGATATAATCTTATAAGTTTGAATGTCTGTAATTTGAAGGGAAAAAAAAAAAGAATTTGAAAAAATTATTAGCAACGAGAAAGTGTCAACACAGATGAGACGAAGTACACGTACTAGTACTAGGTTTTCTCGTAGTTAACCCAAAGCATCAATTTTGGTTCAAATTATTCGTTAGTATCAAATATTTCATTTCATTTCACAATTTCATTCCATCTCTTCCTCTCTCCATCATGATCCATATGGTAAATATCAAACTTACAGATGCAAACTACATGATCTGGCACGCTCTGATCGATGGTTCTCATTCATCTCCGCCGCGCCTTCTTCCGAATGCATTTGGTGTTCCCACGCTCAACCCCGATTATTCCAAACGGTATTCCCGAGACTAGATCATCGAGCTCTTCCTTATTTCTACACTGACCGAGGAATCCATGGATGTTATAATTGGCTGCAAATCCTCTCGCGAAGTCTGGGACGCTTTTTTTTGGACGTATAGCCATCGCTCCAAAGCCAGAGAACTGAGCCTCAAGGATGGTATGCTCTCGACTAAACATGGCTATCTATATGTTGCTGATTATAGTCGTCGTTACAAATCTATCTGCGATCAGCTTGCTACGATCGGCCATTCCTTTGACGTCTCCGACAAGTCACATTGATTCTTGCGGGGATTGGATCCTGAATTTGCAACATTCACTTTCTCTACACTTATAAATAGAATAATTCTTTTTTTTATCAGTCCTTTAAAATTATGAGATAACGGTGAAAAAGTAACATTGAAAATAAATGCAAAAACTTCAGTATTTTTATATTTTAAATATTGAACAATTCAATATGATATGATTGATAGCAGTGATTGTACTGACAACACATACAGTATAAACTCTATAAATTAATACTCTTGGGAACTCAATAATTTATTAATTAAAAGAGTTATTAATTAAAGTATAAATTAATAATTATTAATTTATACATTAATTAATATTTTATTAATTTATAATAAAATATTCAATTCACTTACCTTTCAAACTTCTATTTAATTTTTGTCACATCAAATGAGGACCTAATTTGGAAGAGTCCTTCAATCTCTCGTATAATTATATTCTTAATGTTCAATGTCTCAATTTATGGACATTAAAAAATATTATGTATATAAATGCAAGATAAAATATGTATATCACCATAAACAAATCATACACAAATGGCTCCCCATCTTAAAGGTGTAAAGAAAACAACAATGACCAATGAGATTCGAAGAGCATTATGCAAACACGCCAATGATAATTCAAGTCTCACTCAAAAGCAATTGCAATAATGGGTGCTTAGTAACTATGGTTTGCACGTGAGTCAAGGTACAATCTCTAATACAATCAAGCGTTCTTCAGATTATCTCTCACTTGCTCCCAAAAGAGGTGATGTTAAGCGACACGAATCGGCAAAGTATCCTGACCTAGATAAATCTCTCTATGAATTGATTATTCAATATCAAGAACATGTGAATATGACTGGTGAGCTGATCATCGAGAAGGCGAAAAAGTTTATGAAAGATATGTATCCTATAGATACTCCAGATTTTACTTTTTCCATAGGTTGGCTTGGAAAGTTTAAAGCAAATGAAATTAAGAATTTTCGACGTTTCGGAGAGAGTGGATCTGTTGAAATGGAGGGCATGGAGGATAAATTAAAAATCATAAGAGATAAGGTTGATCAGTTTGAAATGAAAGACATCTTCAATATGGATGAAACAGGTTTGTTTTATATTGTTTTATTATTTTTTATTTTATACTTTAGTGATGTAACATGTTTTAATCTTAAGCAGGTCTATTTTTTAGACTTCAACCGAACCATTCCCTTGCAACAATGCAACTTGAAGGGAAAAAACAAGACAAAGAAAGGCTAACTGTTGTTATTTGTTGTAATGAGAACGGCTCCGAGAAAGTTCCTTTATGGATAATTGGGAAGTATGCTAAACCAAAGTGCTTCAAGAATGTAAATTTGAGCAGTTTGAACTGTGAGTACCGTGCTAACAAACGTGCTTGGATGACTGGGGCTTTATTTGAAGAATATGTTCGCCAACTTTATAAAAAAATGGTTGGAAGAAAAATTCTTTTAATTGTGGATAATTGCTCTGCTCATCCAAAAGCCATTGAAGGATTACAGAGTGTTGATTTGTTTTATTTGCCACCAAACACAACTTCAAAAATTCAACCTTGTGATGATGGGATTATTCGAGCTTTTAAGATGCATTATCGTCGCCGATTTTATAGAAGTCTTTTGGAGGGTTATGAATTGGGGGTTCCAAATCCAGCAAAAATAAATGTGTTAGATGCAATTAATCTTGCAATTGCAGCATTGACTATAGATGTTCATGCAAATACAATTGCAAACTGCTTTCATCATTGTAAACTTCGATCAATAGATAACATTACTTTTGAGAACTCTGATGAACAGGTAGGTGGTGAAAGCACCCAAGAACTAGGAAATTTGATTAAAGAGTTGGGTTATCACAATGCAATGGATGTCGAAGATGTCCTGAACCACCCACTAGAAAATGTAGTTGCACAATTGTGGTCTGATGAAGAAATTATTGAGAGCATTATTGGAACTGATAAAGAAGATGAAGAAGATGCTGGAAGTTCTACCATGGAGCCTCCTTCACGAAATGAGGCAATTAGAGCAGCAATCACATTGAATAATTTCTTGCTGAGTTATGAGAAGACAACACCAGAAGTTCTTACAATGATAAGAAAAATTAGAGATGAGATTCAAGTTGAAATTGATTTCAACAAAAAAACAAACGACAATTGAGTCATTTTTCAAGAAGTGTACATAAATTATTCATGTAATATGTTTGCATTTATGAAATTATTAATTTATATTTTATATGGGACCTATAGAAATTATAAAAAATGTATTATCTTATAATTTTAGCGAATTATTAATTTAGCACCCTATCCCTGAGTCGGGACCGACAAAAATTATTATTTTAAAGAGTTTATTAATTAATCAAGTATTAATTTATAGAATTTCTACTGTAATTACTAGAACATACATATCTCATCAAAACATTGGTTCAAATAAATACATAAAAAAGAGTTTAAAAATACTTAAATGTATATTTATTGATTTACAATTGACATAATAATTGTCAAATTTTTTGGCAGTTTTACAAAAACATTACAGTTATCTATATAAATAGTCATGAAGTAATAGTTGTATCTACAAAATCATTCTAAAAAAAAAAAGTAAAAATGAACAAAGGTTTTGAATTTGGGTTGGGGAATACTCTAGAAAATACTGACCCGAACCCGTGCTCGATGACCCGACCCATAAACGTTCGAGTATTTTTAATTTAAAAATTCACTATAAGGCAATAAGCATATAAAACGGGAGGGAAGCCTTAACCCATTTCAAAGTGCCTCTCTCTCTCTCTCTCTCTAAAACCTCTCTGCTTTAAATTGAAGCTGTCTTTTCTCATTCTATATCACTCATCTCTCCCTTCTCGACTCTCATTATTTTTTTCTCTCTCTACGACTTTCTCTGTGCTCCAATACTAGGGTTAGCTACGCTCCCAACACTCGTGCTCTAGGGTTTTTGGGACAAGCTCGAACAATCAAAGTTTGGGGGTTAGGGTTTAAGTCAGGCAACTGTTGATCTCCGCCATGGCTGCGGAGAAGCTTCGTGATTTAAGTCAGCCGATGGATGTCTCCCTGCTCGACGCCACCGTCGCCGCTTTCTATGGAACCGGATCCAAAGAAGAGGTCTGAAGCATTTCCCTTCTCTTGCTAGTTTGTAGCGTTGGGATTGTGTAGGAATTGAAGTGAACTTGAGCGTGTGATTGGCTACGGCAACAATTGGACTGTTATCGTCATTATCCGCTCTTTGAATGAGTTTTAATGCCTTTGACAGACATAAGTGTTTGCAGTTATTTCATGCTTTTTGTGTTTTGATTATATGTGTTTGGTTGAGTTTAAATTGGTTGCCTATCAATTCAAATTATCAAATGGAGACACTATGCTGAGCTGTCATTGAACAATTACATAGTTGTCATTAGTTGGGTTTGGACGACTGTACTGCAGCATATGGATTTCCAATTACACGAGCTCTTTTCACATGCAATAAGTTTCATGCCCATATAATGTGTATACATAAAAGGGGATGAACAGGCATTCCTGATCCTTGATCGTTTTTTTAATAATTTGAGCTTCGTAAGCAGTGCATCTTAGTTCATGATCATGACATTCGACGTTTATCAAAATATGGGTGAAATATTCTGATAGGCCAGATTAGATGCTGACCTTGACCTGGAGAAATCATCTTCATTGTATGATGAGTAAGCTAGTGAGGATGATGTAGTAAGCCCATTCATCTAGTGTTTCATAAGTTAGGAGTCAAGAACGAACTCTTTATGTTTTTTCTAGAAGCTGCTTAGATGCCTTGCTGTGAATTTTTCATGGTCAAAGACTCAAAATGGACTTTGTGATGTGTTCTTGTAAAAAAACTTGAATTTTATGCATCTCAAGAGTCATTTTCGAATTAGTTTACAGAACAAAGCACATCTCAACATTCTTTGGACTTGTGTTGTATGAGAAATCTTCTTTGGCTTCATCATGCTTTCTCCTCAAGTCCTTCATGGGCCTTTTGGTTATGACGTGCTTCTTAATATATTCTAGCTATTTCTGCTGCAAGAAAATCTATTAAGTGCTTGTAAGGAGAGAGATTGAAAGCTGGCTTGATAATTTCTTCATTTGTTTTAGATCATGTGAACTCCTATTTGAAGATCAGGATTCACCCCTTTCAATTTTTTCTCCCGCATTTTTTTACAGAGGAGTGCTGCAGACATTATCCTGCGGGATTTGCAAAATAATCCTGATACATGGCTTCAAGTGGTTCACATACTATCAAGCACACAAAACTTGAATACCAAGTTTTTTGCTTTACAGGTCTGTGAATATGATCATGACAGTTGTTATTTCTCTGGGTTTTGATCCTTACAACATGCTTATTGTCGGCATTCCTCTGTTGTGCATTTTTGGAGATATTGAGAAAATCAACTTTCACTGAATTTCCTATCTACAGGTCCTAGAAGGTGTTATCAAGTACAGATGGAATGCTTTGCCAGTTGAACAACGGGATGGCATGAAGAACTATATTTCTGAAGTTATAGTGAAGGTGACTTTGTCTTTGCCTATCTCAAATGACTTTTCTGTTATTTTCCTCTCTTTTCCAGTTTCAGTGCTACTACGTGTATATGTTATCAACTTTTGCTGCATCATTCTCTTTGTCAGCTTTCAAGTGATGAGAACTCTTTCCGTAACGAGAGGCTTTATGTTAATAAGTTGAACATTATATTGGTTCAGGTACTATTTACACTCTACTTTTTACCAAAGATGCTGTTCATAAACTTAGTATTGTTCAAATATGAACCATACTATTTTTGAAGAATATATCTCATGTAGGTCTTTTCTTTACATTCAGATCTTGAAGCATGAGTGGCCAGCTCGGTGGCGTAGCTTTATTCCTGACCTAGTTGCGGCAGCCAAAACGAGCGAAACCATTTGTGAGAATTGCATGACAATTCTGAAAGTAATTCTCTTTTTATTTATATTTACCCTTGAAATAGTTTGGGCACAAATTTGACTTCAATATTTTTTTATAGCTTCTCAGTGAAGAGGTCTTTGACTTCTCAAGGGGTGCGATGACCCAACAAAAAATTAAAGAGTTAAAACAATCATTGAACAGGTTAATATTTCCAATGTCTCTTCCATCTTATTTTTTCAATGTTTTTGGCCTGATAGCTTCTATATTCAATTATTCCTAATGGATATGTCTCCAGAGTGCAATCTAAGTGCTGCTATAATTCCTGGAAAGTTTACTCAATTTATGTTGTTAGTCCTTTTTAACTCAGTTTCCAATTTATTCCTTCTGCAGTGAGTTCCAGCTTATTCATGAGTTATGCTTGTATGTATTGTCGGCATCTCAAAGAGCTGAGCTTATAAGGGCTACCATGGCCACACTGCATGCTTTCCTTTCTTGGATTCCTCTAGGATATATATTTGAATCGCCACTGGTTTGTACTTTTCCTTTTTCTTTCTATTGGTTGTTGGCTGAGGGAATGGGTGAAATCCTGTTCCCCCTCTGTTTGTAATTTTTTGTTGAAAGATGTGCTTGTTTCTGGAGTAGTAATTGATGCCTTTGTTTGATGCTTTTGCTGGCAGCTTGAAACACTGCTAAAGTTCTTCCCTGTGCCCACATATCGCAATCTTAGCTTACAGTGCCTGACAGAGGTTTGTGTTTAGCCTTACTGACCTTCTAGCTTCTGATTATGTCCAAAAACTATGCTGGTTCTAGCATGTAATGTTTTCTACAGGTAGCTGCTCTTAGTTTTGGGGATTTTTATAACATGCAGTACATCAAAATGTATACCATATTCATGGTGCAATTACAGGTAGTCTAGTTTATTTTCTCCTTTGCAATGTGGTCTTCTCTTCCTTCAGTTTATGACTTTTAGGCTTCGTTTTGCCCGCTGATCCCTTACTGTTACCTGCAGAACATTCTTCCAGCCAATACTAGCTTTGTAGAGGCTTATGCTAATGGCTCTAGTGAGGAGCAGGTTTTATTTAGACTTCCCTGTTCTTCATGGTTTTATTCTTCTGGAGTCCTTATCAATTTGGTTGAATGCACTGACTCCTGTAATTTCTCCAGGCATTTATTCAAAACTTGGCGTTGTTTTTTACATCATTTTACAAGGTGATTCCTATTTCTTGTTTTTGGATGAATTGCTACACTAAACACACTTTTTGACCTTAATATTTGAATGATGAAATGAGAAATATAAGCAAACATAAAACTCAGTATTACATGCTTAAAATTATCAACCATGTTGTAATGTCCTTTATCCCAATATGCAGTCTCACATACGAGTTCTCGAATCTTCGCAAGAGAACATAAATCTTTTGCTTATTGGCCTTGAGTATCTCATTAACATATCTTATGTGGATGATACTGAAGTTTTCAAGGTATATTTATTATCTTCCTAATGATGTGTATTTTCTCTCTCCAATATTTTATGCTATCAATGAGTTGTATTGCATGCAGGTTTGCTTGGACTATTGGAACTCCTTAGTTTTGGAACTGTATGAAGCCCACCATAACTTGGACAGTCCTGCAGGAACTGCAAACATGATGGGGTTCCAGGTGCTGTTGCAGTTTAATTTATTCTAATTGTACTTTATTGCATCCATGTACTTGTATATTTTTGTATCCTCCATGGCTCCACCAATATTGAAGTGAGTGCAGATGTAGTGAAAACAGTGTGTTTACATGTAATTTATTACTGTTTTAGCCTTAGTTTTTGTATTGAACGAGCAGGTGCAGATGCTTTCGGGTGTCATTGATGGACATGGTTCACAAATCTTGCAGAGACGTCAACTGTATGCTGGTCCAATGTCTAAGTTAAGACAACTAATGATATGCCGCATGGCAAAGCCAGAAGAAGTCCTCATTGTTGAGGATGAAAATGGGAATATAGTCCGTGAAACTATGAAAGATAATGATGTTCTTGTTCAGTACAAGGTTCTCAAAATTATTTGACTTCAGTTAATGCAAGCTTATTTCCTGCTTTTTCTTTTGTATTCTTGGAATCATCCTAATAACATTCACCAATATACTTATAGATAATGAGGGAAACATTGATCTACTTGGCAAATCTTGATCACGAGGATACTGAAAAGCAGGTTTGTTTAGTATTTTTCTCCGTTTCTGTATGCCTTCCTAATTCCTATTTACTTTGAAGGGCTCTTTAGTGTGCCTCTGTGTGTGCTACTATAGACAAATTAATAATTGTCTATTTTTCAATCCATTAGTGCAATAATGTTTTCGGTTATTGGCTTTGGGAGTTGTTGCTTGTATGTCTGTTGATAATTGGAAGTTTACCTATTTCTGTTTGGATTGTTCTCTGATGATTTCAGTTTTTCTTGAGTTCTAATCCAATTCTCTATACAAAACGTATTCTGGTAATTGTCAGATGCTTAGGAAATTGAGTAAACAACTAGGTGAAGATGACTGGAACTGGAACAATCTCAATACCTTATGTTGGGCCATCGGATCTATTTCAGGGTCTATGGGAGAGGAGCAGGTATCGATTTCTTTTTTTTCCTCAATGTTTTTTAATGCATTTTACATTTTGTAGCATCCTTTACTATTCATTTATAATCTTGCTTTTTTTATATTCCATATCTTGCTAATTTATAAGTTGTGATCTCTTTTGCATTTTGCATATTTATTTCTGCACAAGTTCATCTTTAGACATAACAATTAGGGTAAACACTTATTATTAGATCTTTGTACTTCTACTTTTTTTGCCTTGTGATTCTTAAATACGAATCTCTTGTATGTTGTTAATCTGCATTATCTCTATTGTGGCAGGAGAATAGATTTTTAGTGATGGTCATCCGTGATTTGTTGAACCTCTGTGAGATAACCAAAGGGAAGGATAACAAAGCTGTAATTGCTAGTAATATCATGTGAGGATAAGAACCTTAATATGATTATATGCTTGTATCAATATCATTCTTACTCATCTCTATTAATAATGGTAGCGATGGGCGAGAACTGTGAATTTATGATGCATTCACTTACTTTTTTATGATTGTTTGGTTTTCAGGTATGTGGTTGGCCAGTACCCTAGATTTTTAAGAGCCCACTGGAAGTTCTTGAAAACTGTTGTGAACAAGTTGTTTGAGTTCATGCATGAAACTCACCCTGGAGTTCAGGTTAATTCGTGTTTCATAATTTTATTAGTATGAATTAGGCTTGTACAAAATCACCTTACTTTGTTCTGCTTATAGTCTTTCATTCTCTTTATGTATTCTGTAGTCCACTAATCTCTTCTATTGGTGTATTGTAGGATATGGCGTGTGATACATTCTTAAAAATTGTTCAGAAGTGTAAGCGCAAATTTGTCATTGTGCAGGTTAGGGTTCTCTTAGAATCTGTATGCTGACTTGTATAGGCAAATGATTGCTTTAAGAGCCAGTAACTCTGACCCTCTTGTGCAGGTTGGAGAGAATGAGCCGTTTGTTTCTGAACTTTTAACAACTCTTCCAGCGACTATTGCTGATCTTGAGCCCCATCAGATACACTCATTTTATGAATCTGTGAGTCATAATTACGTACAGAAGGCCCTTTTGTTTTGACTTTGTTTTCCTATATTATGCATTTATATCTGTTGTTACTGTAATTTCTTGTAGGTGGGCAACATGATTCAAGCAGAACCTGATCCTGACAAGAGGACTGAATACTTACAGAGGTTGATGGACCTTCCTAATCAGGTAAGATCCTACTTCATCATTGATGTTTGTAGAAGGAAGCCTGTTTTAGTTGTTCAACTGGATCTTCCTTCTTTGTGATTGGTTCATGTATTAGTGCTTCTCTGACAAGAGATGTAATGCATATCTGTCGCAGAAATGGGCTGAAATTATTTGCCAGGCACGCCAGAGTGTGGATTTCTTGAAAGATCCAGATGTGATAAGAGCAGTGCTTAATATATTGCAGGTTTGTTTGTGTGCTTAATTCCATTTCATTTACACATTCATCAAGTTTTTAGGCTTTTCCATAAATAACTTCCTTTGCAAAACTAGTTAACAATTGTATTCAAGATTTAATAACAGCCTTACCCAGGTGCTGGTGAACTTCCGCACATTTTCATCAGTTTGTTTTCATGCTCATATGTTTTTGTATGCCCGTCTCTGACAGACTAACACAAGTGTTGCAAGCTCCCTTGGAACACATTTTCTGACTCAGATCTCTCGGATTTTCTTGGACATGCTCAATGTATACAGGTCTTGTTTGCTTGTCTTATTATAGTTGCATGTTATTCATTCTCTCCTAATTTTTTATCAGTTAGTGTAAATCTTATTATGACTTCTGCTTGCCTGCCACAGAATGTATAGTGAACTTATATCTACCAGTATTGCCCAAGGAGGACCCTATGCTTCAAGGACGTCTATCGTGAAACTTCTGCGGTAAGCTCCAGATAAAATTTTAGGTTGTTTCCTTTTTAATCATCCACCTGTCAATACTTATGTCATGTTTATTTCTCAACAGTTCAGTAAAGAGGGAAACATTAAAGCTTATTGAGACATTTCTAGACAAAGCTGAAGATCAGCCACATATTGGGAAACAATTTGTGCCACCAATGATGGACCCTGTGCTCGGTGATTATGCCCGGAACTTACCTGATGCAAGGGAGTCAGAAGTTCTCTCTCTTTTTGCCACCATAATAAATAAGTATGCGTTCATTTCTTTTGCTATTTTGTGGCTTGTGTTCTTCCTTTTGAGTGAACAAACATCTATAAACTTTTTTATGTTTATTTTATTTCCGATTCGGTAGTTTTACAGAGTTATAATGAATTTTCTATTTTCTTAACTTTAATTTATCCTTTCTTCTATTAGGTACAAGGGGGCTATGCTTGAAGATGTTCCTAAGATATTTGAAGCTGTTTTCCAGTGCACTCTAGAGGTTGGTGTATCAACTCTTGCATGTTTAAATTTTTTGGTCAATCTCTCAAGTTTTTGTTTAAGTATATGCTGACAGTGTATGAGTTCTTGTGGTTGAACACTTGTGGGACGAGGAATCTCATTTGACTTCATTCCATTAATGATGATAATTTCTGACATTCTGTGTTTGATTCTATTTTCATTGCAGATGATAACAAAAAATTTTGAAGACTATCCAGAGCATCGGCTCAAGTTCTTTTCTCTTCTTCGAGCCATTGCAACACATTGTTTTCCTGCTTTGATTCACTTGTCCAGCGAGGTACGTATCTTGGTGCTTGCTTTGGTTATAATAAGACATGCAACACATTATAACTTATCTTGTGCGTTCAGCCCAAGGGATCTGAATAATTAATTTTTATTATTATTAATTTTTTGGGAGATGCAGCAACTGAAGCTTGTGATGGATTCAATCATATGGGCTTTCCGGCACACTGAGCGAAATATTGCTGAAACTGGACTCAACCTTCTGTTGGAGATGCTAAAAAACTTTCAGGTGCCATTTTTCTCTCCTTTTTTCATATTCAACATGTTGGCTAATTAAGTGCTTACTGTTACCCTAACTGACCTTGCAGGTATCCGAGTTCTGTAATCAGTTCTACAGGACTTACTTTTTGACAATCGAACAAGAAATATTTGCTGTTTTGACCGACACCTTCCATAAGCCTGGCTTTAAGCTGCATGTATTGCTGCTGCAGCACCTATTCTGCCTGGTACTGTAACTCCCAGCCTTAACTTATTTTCTTTTCCCCCTTATTTCTGTACGGGCAACCATACTGGCAGTTCAGATGGAATAATATAAATGACATCTAACAACTACAGGTTGAATCTGGCAAGTTGACTGAGCCTCTGTGGGATGTTGCAACTGTTCCTTATCCTTATCCAAATAATACCATGTTCATTCGTGAATATACGATTAAACTTTTGAGTACTTCCTTCCCCAACATGACAGCTGCTGAGGTATATACATACGTAGATGAACCTCTGTGATGCTTGGATATAATATATTAAATGTGAATACTAATACTTCGTTTCGTGCTTTCAGGTAACACAATTTGTAACTGGTCTTTTTGAGTCTAGAGGAGACTTGCCCTCATTCAAGAACCATATAAGAGACTTTCTCGTCCAATCTAAAGGTTTTTCAGCTCAGGTATATTTGTCTCATGATGATATCTCTCTCTGTGCTTTATTAGGGAGGGGGAATGTTAGTCTTGTATTTTCTGGGTTCTACAATTTCTGCTGTTGGAGGCGAACGTTGCTTCGTGTTTCAGCAAAGTGTTTCATCCTTGTAATGGTAAAAATTCTTTTGTTCAGGATAACAAAGATCTTTATGCGGAGGAAGCCGCTGTTCAAAGAGAGAAGGAACGACAGCGCATGCTATCAATACCTGGACTTATTGCTCCCAGTGAGATACAAGATGAAATGGTTGACTCATAAGTGGCAAATTTTGCAGCCAAATGCAGTTTTGAGGATTTTTTTTTTTAACTAAATACTACTAGGTCCTTGTGAGTTGATTTCTGGAGCTTCCCCATCTATAAAATTTTTCCTCAATTTTACTCATCTTCTCCCCATAATATTTTGAGTGTGGAGTAGTGAAGCAGGCACACAATGCTTTACTTTACTACTGAAGGGACTAGATGCTGGTATGGTTGTAGATTATATTATATTAGAAGAAGATTCTAATGGTAGGTGAATTTAATATAGGATGTAATGTTTAAGCACCTTTGTCTTTGGGTTCCTAATTTATTATACGTTAATGGGTGCATTGTGTAAAATTATCGTTTTTGTTTATTTATTTATACACCATTAATTGTGGTAGGTTTTCTTCTTCAATTCGATATTTATTTATATATCTCCTGCTAGCTGTTTGTATATAGGAGTGCATGAGTCAAGCTGGCTTGAGAATTACTTGAAATTGGTTTGATACTAATTGAGTAGAACTCGAGTTGCTCAAGTTTCATGATACTCGATTTGATAACCTCAACAATCTTATCAAACTTGAGTTTAAATTAAGCCAAGTCAAGTTTGGGCTCTCAAGTTTTATCGAATTTAATATATTTTAAATTTTTATTCTTAAATTTATTATTTCATCATAAATAACTAAAATTCTTTATTAAATTTTGAAATAAATTAAAAAAAAATTAGCTCGATTGAGCCAAATTGAGCTTGAAAATTTGAGATCGGTTCCGCTTGGTTATACTCGGTTCAGTTAGTGATTATCCCTATTTGTATAACTAAAAGTTGAGTTTTGATCTTGAATAATAGACTAAAACATAAAAATAATTGATGCAAATACGCCTATAGGTGTATGCACAAGGCACTAGCACTTGACTGGTGTAAGTTTTGAAAATGGTACAAAAAATAGCCAAAACATAACATTAAAAAGAAGGCCAACTCATCCAGCTTTTGTAGGCTGAAGTTGTCAAAATTCTTAGCCCATGACTGAATATGATGACCTGTTAAGTAGGATTTGCTTCTGTTGGCTTGACTTCCTCATCATCATCCTCCATGGTTTCCATCTCCATTGTCGTATCCTCCCCAGCTTCAGCTTCAGCTTCCTGGGCATCGGCCATTACTTCATCTCTGTCCTCCACCACCACCACGCCGTTTTCCACTGCATTGTTCACCGGCAGGGCGCTCCCATTTCCTTCATAAGATCCATTCAAATTTTGTTCGGACGGGAGTGGATATGGATCGCAAGAGGCTTTCAGTGTAGATGTGACCAACAGATTCTGTACAAGGAATAATCAAATTACATCCACAACGTTAGTTCTCAAAATTTGATGGTAACTACCAAGATTAGGGGGAGGAGAGATTAACATGAATGTAGCACAGAAACATTTTTTTTTTTGTGCAGTGTTGTGTTGTCTAGCAAATCGACAAGGGTTCCAGGAAACTAACATAGAATTATCAATTATTGCAAAAGAAATGATGGTGATGCAGGAGAAGGTAGACTCTGAACCGCATTCCCATGAAGTCTCATATAATACAGAGAATAATACTTAGATAAGTGAATTTGAGGCAAGAAACATAGAATTGTAAGCATTCAGATCAATAATTTATACAAAGTCTATAGTGCATAACTACACATAAAATTGCACTTGATAAACATCAAAAACATACTACAGCACAAAACATGATATTCGAAAAGAACTTTATTTATATCAATTCAAGCTTTTCTTCCCTTGGTTTTTGAGTGTTTGTGTTGGGAGGAGTAAAATACCTTTTCTAGAGCCAAACAGAGCTTTGACAGCTTAGGATAGATGCTTCTAGCAGACAACAGGATCTGTTTGGTAGGAAGCAAGAAATAATGAGAAGACAAGAGAATGAGGACTTGTTCCAATGATAAGAATGAAAAACAAATTGGTGTTTCCAAAAAGAAAGCAGGAGGGGAGACACCAAAGTAGACCAAGACTCGGTAAATACTGAAAGAATGCTTACCTCACAAAGCCTCTGCAAGGTGAATGGAGGGCCTTCATCAAAGCTATGAAGAGCTGCAAACAAAATGAGACACAATATGTTTATGCTTTATCAATTATACAGTCATAGATTAGGAACTTACTACTTCCACATATTACCACCAAAACATAATCCAGTTCTCCTATTACTCTGAGGGAAAGGAACTGGGGGGGGGCTAAACTAATAGGAGAACGAGGAACTAAAGTTTACTGGAACAACAAACTTGAATACGACTCCCGACCTTATGTCAAGCCAGAAAAAGTGAAGAAGGTAAGGTGTGAGAAGGGAATACCATCATCCAACCTTTTCACCAATTCCTGAAAGGTCTCCCCTAAAGAGGAAGTCTGCTGTTCAGTGGTCATTTTTGCCTCTGGATATTCTGCGAGGACCTTGAAGAAAGAATTTAAACAATACTCAAAAATAAAAATAATAGGATTATGTCAAAGATGAAACAGAAAAGAAAGCTGCTACAATACTAGTCTAGCCACAGAGCCCTCTTGGGTTCAGAGGGTTAGAATGGAAAAATGAATGGATTATTTGGGGAAAAAAAAGGTACCTGCTTTAGACGGTAGGACAAAATATTCTTCAATTTTACCCAATCTAGCCTGCAATTATAGGGGTGGAGATTAAATTCATCAAAACCTTATTCAAATACAAGTTCAATAAGTTGAGCACAAATAGGTTTTTTTGTGAATACATTGAAACACATGCTGATATCAAAATATTTCTATGAGAGAACTTCATGTGTTTATTATTTTTACCAAGATGGTGAATAGAGAATATATACTAAAACAGCTTGAATTTATCACAGATATTTGTTTTAAGATCATCAATGCTTTCCTTGATTGTGAAATAATGAAAAAAATTTAATCATAGAAGAGAATGCCAATCCTCAAGATTAGGCAAATAAGACAGAAGTTCCCTAACTGGTGACCGGTGAGTAACAGATCAACTACCAAATTGAAATATAAAATTATAAATTACAACACAATCTCTGATCAACAAAAACTACAATAAAACAAGCACCGAGAGAAAAATATTACGTTAAATAAGATTTAGATACTTCTGTGAAAAAGGTAAATTTGAAGCACATATAGCTTAGCCATTGTTTCACTTTCCAGGATGTAGTACTTTGAAGGAGAACATTAGTTATAATATAGCCTAACTATTAATGGTAAGCAAGAAGCTTCAAGAGGTGATTCAGCATAGACATAAACTGTGCATTATTATGTGACAGATAAAAAGAAACAAACATAGATTGATGTGTTCTGGACCTAAATCAATGTTGACAAACACTTATTGGCAGTTCCCATTGAACCCACCTCCAGATTCAAACTGAAGGGAAAAAAGATAGGACCAAACAAAATAAGAGACTGATTTTCCAACTAGAAACTCTCCGAGATAAGAAAATACCAAAATTCCCCGGTGGATACAGTTACTTCCAGGGCGCCTCTAACTTCTTCTTCAGAGAAAGTAGGTTCAGGATCCAGATCTCTGTAATCACGCCAGGCAAGATTTAATCAAACAAAGATTACATAATCAGAGGAATAATGAGCCTAACATAATCAGAGGAATAATGAGCCTACCATCAATCAACAACAGAAAGCGGGAAACTAATTGTTCTTGAAACATTATAGACACTCTTTCCTCTTTACCATATCCTCAAATGAAAGCTCAACTTCCCATCAAATCATATCTATGACTCATGCAATGGGACGAATTGCTCAACAATCAGACCTATAGCAATGTAGTAATGCCATGTGTCTTCATAATATCAGATAAGAACCTGGTCGTAAAATTCGCTAGATGCTAGTTGGATGCCGGGTTAGGGCCTTAGCGCCGAGGCAATTCCAGGCAGCACCTAGCCAATTAGTTCATTTTATATTTTTTATTATTTTAAATATATAAATATTACTAAACAAAAAAATAAATTATATAATTTATAAGGTTTTCGGGCCAAATAGGGATGCCCAGCCCGGTTTTTTTACAACACTGCTAAGAACTTAATCTCTGATCCAACACCAATAATTTAGAGTCGGAGCTAGTTTACACCAAATACATAGATTGAAAAATGTCAACATTACATTGCATTCGATTAACAAAATTAGTTCAACCATCAATAAACAGCAGAATTAGTTCAACATGACAAAAAACAACTTACAAATCGAACTCCTCACCAGCTCAATCAATGATTACATCGATTCCACTCCGTACACACATATATACATTCAAAAGCCATATCCGAGCAATCTCTATATCAATTCAAAAGCTACTAACACAGTTCTAGTTACTGAAAAATGCACAACCAAACCCCAAAAGAAAATTTAGAAACAGAAATCCATTATTTTACCCGTGATTCGGCAAATTAGAATCTGGATTCTCATGATTCTGCTCCACAGCAACTTCCCGTGGAGCAGACGAATCCTCCGTCGTCGTCATGAGTAGATTCCGCCGAGAATTTTGGGAAAGTTTGGGAGAGAGAATGAAAACGGCTCTTAATATAAGTGGGATAGGGAGGGGGGATTAAGGGGGAAAACACATTTATATATGAGGGGAGAATAATTAATAATAGAAGTAGTCCAAACAAATAAATATAAAGATATAATAATAATAATAATAATTCCAACTTTTTGAAAGCGAGTTTCTTGAAACTAACCCTAATAATTGTAGTGGTTTGTGTAATAATGAAAATAGATTAAGAATACTTTGAATTTGTGGAATTTTTTATTTGCTATGCTTTGTTATTTGTTACTCTCCGTCCCACTTGAATTGTCATACTTACTAAATTGGGCGTCCCAACTAAATTGTCACATTTCCAAAAAATGACAATTTTTTTACACTCATCAATAAAATATTAATCCCACTAACTCATTCTACACTTACAACTCTTAATTTCCGTGTCGAAAAGAACATGATAATTATAATGGGGCATAAGGAGTATTATTATTATCTTCGTTTAGTCACGTGTGTGCTATGGTGTCTTTATTTGTGTTACTTTATGGTCTACTAGAATTGAATAATTATTCATATTTATGGCGTCCACATAAATAATTGATCTGACAAACAAGAAAAAGTTTTACCGAAGAGGTAACAATTCACTTCACATAAAAGTTGACAGCCATGAGAAAATTCTTATTTATTTAGGATAACCATCTTAAAATTTGTAAAACTGCAACACAAACACTCCAAATGCTGCAGATTCAGACCGCTCAGTACGAGGTTTAGTCCACCTGTTGATTATCTGGAAGTAATTGCAGAGCAGACCTTGCACATCCCTATTTTTCCCCAGCAAAAAAAAAAAAAAAGAAGAAAAAGTTATGGTTGAGCTTACAAATTAAATTATGCAATCAAGAAATAGAATTTACCTCATTTCTTTTGCCATCCTTGTCCAATTTGGGAGTGAGATGCACTTCCTTCAACTTAGTCGTCAGCTGCCCCATCTCATCTAGCTCAAAAGTCCCTTTGACTACAATCCTAGTCTTGGTTTTACTTCCACTGCCAACGTTCTCTTTATTATCTGAATCAGCAGCAGCGCCCATTCTTACCTTCATCGTGGATGATTTCTTAATCTTTCTTGCATATGTTCTAATTGGTGCTGACACATTCTTCAAGTTCATGGTAGGAGGAACAACATCATCTGCCGCTGCTGCAGCAGCTTCTTCAACCGGTGGCGCATCTGTAAGATGAATATGTTGAGCACCAGAAATGAAATAACTAAGCTGATTATGCAATAATAGCTGATATTAGTACCTTCATTTTCAATGACAGTTATTACATCTAAATGGCTATGATCCTTCACGACGGTGTCGGTTTCAGACGGCTGGAATTCATCGAATTCTGATTCAGTCTCTGAACCAAGGCCCACTTGCTCAGTTTTGACATCAGTGCTCATTTCATCTTGTTCCACCAGTTCTTCCTGCTCAATAGTAGATACAACTTCTTTCTCACATGGAACAACTTCAGCGTGACCGTGTTGCTCAGAATTCTCCACCACAGCCTCTCTTTCACATGGAACAACTTCAGTGTGAGCTTTTTCCTCAGAATTTTCCTTCAGATCTGATTGAGCTCCGTCTTCAGTGTCAGATCGATAGCTAATTTCTTCTTGAGTAGTGGGAACGGGTTCAACAGCTGCAGCTATACCCTGTTTCTCATAATTTGCCTCTAGGTTGGTGCTTTCAATCACATCTGTAAATCCAAAATTTGTGAACTGAAGAATATAAGCATGCATTATATATTTTCAGAAGTAAATATAGCCATATAGCCATACCAGTAACTCCTGAGACTTCATCCAAGTGACAATCATCACTAAACAAGCCCTTCTTCGAAAAATCCGGATTTCCATCCGCAACTCCTTTTAATAACCTCGCACTCTTCTCTGCCAACCTTGCAGATCGCCTTGTTCCAAAAACTAGCTTAACTGCACTGTCTTCCTTCACTGATCTTCTGTTTTGACTCATCAAATTCGACAGAGCAGGAGTCCGCAGTGCTACAGGAGTTTTTGCGTTTCTCCTGCGAGTACTTTTGTCACCAGTTGGAGGCACGAAGGGAGACGCTACCTCTAACCTCCCACACGAATCAATTGATGCTTGACCCGTTTCAGATTCACATGCCTGCAACAATTCGTCGATCCCTTCAACCTAGAAACGACAGATGAAACAGAACCAAAATCGAATGAGCAAAAAATTAAAAATTAAAATGACTGGGTACGGAAACACGAAACTCCTAAAATTACAAGTAATCAAAATCACGCAGACCTCTTAAAAATCGATGATTATTATCAACCACACCAAACACTACTTTTCCATCGATAACAGCAAATGGAGTTTCTGAACTAATTATCAGTTTTACCAACATGATTCCAGGAAAATCAGAAAATACAATCCGTGATCCATTTACCGTATTCATGCAAACCGATCAAAAAAAAACGAATACCGCAGCGATCGAAACGCATACCGACGAATGATCAGCGAAATGTTCCAACAATATAATCAGCATAGCATTTCCAACATGACCAACCGAAATCCGTACGTTCAATCCTTACCACACAGCACTACTTAAACAAACAAAGCAATCGATCAATCAACTCAAAAGTTCAACGTCGGTCGAGGAACCATAACCTTCTACAAAATCAGATTGCATATAAGTTGAAAAATTAGAAAGTAAAGACGTTAAATTCCAGCGAGTCAGTTACTTACATTCTCAAGAGCTTTTAGAGAGTCAGCCATCGCAGCATTCGTGACGTTGGCGGCGATCTTATTCCTTTTGCACAGATCCTGCAATTGTCTCCTTGAAAGAAGGTGGAAATCCATTACTCAGTCTGTGCAATCGAAGGTTGGTTTTGCAAGGCGGCAACGGTGAAGGGGTACTTATAGTGTGCGGTCTGATGGTGTACCGTATATAACTGTAACGGCGAAGGAGGAGATAATCTCTCGCCAAATTTGAAATTCAAATTTATTTCATTTAATTGTTCTAATTTTGGGGAAAATAGGGCATTTGTTAATTAGGGGCCACAATTACTAGAGAATCATTTGGTCAAACACGGTTATTAAAATCCCTTAATTTTATTTATTAATAGTTATTCTCTTCACTTTGTAATTTTCTTTTTTAAAAAAAAATCCATATATAACCTACATATTATATATTTTTTGTCACTAATACTCTAATTTTACTTGAGAATATTTGAACACAAATGAGCAAACTTGACTATCAGTTGTTATGGGCCAAAATCAAATCTTATTTGGAAGGTCTCCTGTAAATGAAGGAAAAATCGAAGGATTTTTCAAAAAAAAAAAGGAAATATCTGCCCAAGCCCGTCTTCAAATGAAGAATTCGGCTAAGATGGAGATAATAACTAAGTAGCTCTTTGATGAAGAAGGGAGCGAAGCAGACCCTTTGACTTCCGAAATGGCAAGAATAGACCAATATTCCTTCAATCAAATAGAATCATTTCAAATGAGACGAATGAAACTATACTCGAAGAACTCTATCCACACAAAAGTTTCTATATTGATCCGTCCTAGCAAAAAATTGAATATTCAAAGGAAGATCCTTCACCCACACCGCACATGTGGTGAAGTAACAATTAATGAAGAATATAGAGTCTCCTCCTCAACCAATGTCGTAGGATGGAGGACCATTAATCGAATGACTTATAAGAAAGTAGTAATTCGTTGACGCCCCTTGCACAACGAAAGAGCAAAACCTCTGAGTGACAGATATTGAATGACGAATGACTCGTAAACTTGGATTACTATTGTACCCTTCTAGATTTCACGAGATACAAATAATCTTTTGTGCTTAATTTACGGATTAGACCCTGATTTCTCGTTCATTAAGCACTCTAATAAATATTCTTTATACTCCTTCAAGTCAATAGTGTTTTCTATCTCTCGCTCTTAGCACATGTGTCTCACGTACAAAATCAAACCACAGCAAAAGTTACAATAATTTATGTTAGTTCATAACTCACAATATGCGAATCTTTTTTTGTAATAATACAAGAATGAGTGATCTACTGTGATATATTGAGACACATTCCAAACTAAATGAATTTTATATTGAACGCATTCCAATCGAAATACATAGTTTTACTAAATGATATAGGGAAGGTATTGGGTTAGGCAGACCTAAACGATTTAGGCGGGTTTTATCCATTAACTCAAACTCAAACCCATATAATATACCATAATTGGGATTAATAAACCCTATTTGGGATGGGTCAACCCATTTGCGTAGGATAAAATCCGCCTAAACCGTTTAGGTCTGCCTAACGCAAGTTTTTGCCAATGATATATATCATAAATTGAAGTGGCATACTTTGTGTTCAATATAATATATTGAACAAACATTCCATTCCAAATATCTCACACAAAATTTTGCATACTCAAAATGCAAAATTTTGTGTTGGATGATTAAATAAATTATGAGAAAATTGAAAGTTTTAGGACCTGTAGGACCTTCGGTCCTTCGCTATAAGTTTTTATCGTCCTCACATATAAAAGGAAGCCTATAAATAGGAATTTTATTTTTATTTTTAGATTATACCAGCATATTCCTTTGTTCTCTTTTTTTAGCTCTAAGTCTTCATTTGAATTTTGAGCTACTTGTATTAGTGGTGGCCAAACAAAACCGGAACCGACTGAACCGGCCCGGAACCAGCCCGCCGGTTCCACGGTTCGGAACCGGAACCGTGAAAACGGTTCCGAAACGGAACCGTAACCGCCTACAGCCGGGCCGGTTCAGGTTCCAGGGTTTAACCGGAACTGGAACCGGCGGTTCCGAACCGTGGAACCGGCTCGATTAATTAAAAATAAATAAAATTAGAAACCCGTTCGAACCGCCGGTTCTGGTTCCGAACCGTTGAACCGGCGGCATAATTTTTAAAAAAAATTGACCGTTGGAAACCGGCGGTTCCGGTTCGGAACCGGCTGAACCGGCCCAACAGCTATTTTTTTTGAAAATTTATCCGTTGGAACCGGCGGTTCCGGTTCCGAACCGGCCAATTAACGGCTATTTTTTCAAATCGACGAATAAGAACGCGACACGTGGCCCCGAACCGCCGGAACCGGCGGTTCGGCCGAATTTAAAAAATTCTCCAAATTTTTCTATAAATACACCCCCTTCCTACAACATTTTTCACACCTCAATCTCAATTCTCTCATTCTATTCTCTCAATTACTCTCAATTACTCTCTTTTTCAATTAATTCTTGCAATTTCTCTTTCAAATTTCCATTCCAAATCCATTCTCTCAAATTTCAATTATGTCTTCAAGTCATGGTCGTGGTGTTCGTGGTGCCGACAATAGGGGCAAGTCCATCGCTAGAGATGATACTACTAGAGGTCCACCTCGTCAACGTCGCCGTGGTGTTAATATTGAAGATTCTCCTCAATCTCAATACGATGATAACATCACTTTGTCATTGAGTAGTGATGAAAATCTTCGTGAAACTCAAGTACGAGCCGATGAGGAGTATGCCCGACAATTGCAACAACATGAAATGCGTTTTCGTGAGGCATTGGAAAATGAAGCCAACGAAGGTGTTCCCCCCCCCCTGAGGCCGAGGTAAATGAAGAAGATGATGATTTCGAGCAAAATTTAAGTCCAAAAGCTTTGAAATCCGATCTTTTCACAAAGCACTTCCGAAAAATTCGTGCAAAGGAGCAAAAGAAAGGTACGTGGTGTTTAAAATTCTTATAATTATTTTAAATTTTATTTCAAATTCTTATACTTATTTTAAATTTTAAATATGATATCTAACTAGAAAAATATAAAATTATAGGTGCTCCCGAACAATTTGATCTACTTTGTAATTATTGCCCTAAGAAATACAAATTCACCGCCTGTGGTGGATATGGAACATATCAACGCCACATAAAGGTGAAGCATCCCATGGAGTATGGCTTGGCTAAGGGTCAAACTTAATTAAACCAAGGTGCATTTGGTACTTCCCAAGGTACGTCTTCCTCTTCCGCTCTTCATAAATATGATCCGATAGAATCTAGGGATTCATTATCGTCATGGGTTTGTGTAGAGAGTTTAGCTTTTCAATTAATGGATAAAGTTCGATTTGAAAAATATATAAATCCGGTCCAACCTCTTCAAAAAAGAATTCCACGCACAACTATGGTGCGTGGAATAAGAAATAGAGTTAGACAATATAGATTGACTTTACACGATCAATTTAAAAAATTAGATCATAGGGTTTCTATTTGCTCCGATATTTGGGATGATTGTAGATCCGAACATCATTATTTAGGTGTAACCGTTCATTGGATAGATTCCTCTTGGAATGTAAATAAAAGAATAATTGCATACCGAAAATTTGATGATCCTCATACAGCATCAAATATAGCACGTTTATTAATAAAAATAGCTCACCAATATAAAATAAACGACAAAATATTTTTTATTGGTTTTGATAATGCAAGCAACAACACCGCATCAATAAGGAAGCTTATTTTGGAGTGCAATCCGGTCCTCGGAGGTAAGTTTTTCCATTGTCGTTGTATTACTCATATTCTTAATTTAGCCGTTCAAGATGGTATGAAACTTTATACTCATTCAATTCAACCTATTAGGGCTGCAATTTTATCCATACATAGTCATAAAAAAATTGCAAAAAAATGGGCTTCTTTTTGTGCTACTCATGGAGTCCGAGCAAAACGTTTTCCAACCGATATTTCTCATAGGTGGAATGCCACCTATGAAATGCTTAATGCTACTTCTAAATATAAAGAATTATTAGTACAATTTTTTAGAAGTGATGATTATGGTATTAGTTTGCATTTATCTCATTGGGATGCATGTACTTCTTTGCATGAATTGTTAAAATCTTTTTCTAACGCAACTAAAGTTTTATCCGGTGTCTAAAAATAAAATAAAATTAGGTGGCGAACCGCCGGTTCCGAACCGGAACCTTAACCTTCTATAGCCGGGCCGGTTCCGGTTCCATTTTTCCGGAACCGTGGAACCGGCGGTTCCGAACCGGAACCGGCCCGGGGCCATCACTAACTTGTATAACACCTTTGTTTTCTCTTTTCTCTTTTTTATTTATTTTTATGTTAGTTTTTAAGAAACTTAAAACGTTGATTTACTAGTGAGTTTAATAAAATTATAAAAATAACCAAAAAAAAAACTCCAAAAATAATTGAAACTCACTAATATTTTGAGTTCTATTAATTATAAGAATTAAGAATTTCCAATTTTCCGGTTTATAGACTGAATTTCATATATTAGGCCCTAAATTAACATGTAAATATTTTTGATTTTGACATCCAATTATGATTAAAACTATTTAAAAAGAGGTTTTTTGATGATTGGGTTCATAATATTGAAATATTATTAGAAATTTATGATAGAAATGTGATCAGGAGTAGCAATTAATTCAAAATTAGGTTAATTTTATATCTATATAATCAATTTCACCACACTATCCTCTAGAGAAATCGAATAAAATATTTTTTAGATATATCTTCATTTATTTATTTTGAAATTAGGTTAATTTTGGCACATAAATATTAAATGTGTTAATTTAGGTGAGATTAAAAAAATGATTCCACATTAAAAATTCACATATTTAATTGGGCTATGATTCAATCCACGGTTAAGGCCCAACTGAATTAAGCTACGCAAGCGCGGCGGAGGCTAAAGTGAGCCGGGGGAGGTGAGGATAGTCAAAACGGCCACGCTAGCGTACGGCAGAACTCGTGCACCGGAAGCGCAGAGTCAAACACTACAACACAAAACAAAACAAAATCGACTCACATATACATACACTTCCGCTCTTTATATCAAATTCCCATCTATCCTCGAATCCAACTGCCAATCAATCCTTGCAATTTGACCAGAAATCCCCCAAACTATGAAACCCCCTTGGAAATTGTGAATGGAAACCCTAACCCTAACCCTAGCCACATACCCAATTGACCTACTCTGATCGTCGCGCTTCTCTGCCTTCTTTTCCGGAGTCTGATCGATTAATTGAGTCGTTAATTGATTATCGATCATTGAATCGAAACAGCTCTTGGATTTTTATTTTTTTTTGCTCTTTATGTGATTTGCTTAATTATTATGTTTTGTTGGATTGCTGCGTTGTTTACCTTCACATATGCATCGGGCGTCCTAAATTCTGATGGACAGAGAAGAAATGGAGCGAGAATAGAAGGATGATGATGATCAATGAAGTTTAGTTTGGAGAAATAGGATTTGCTGTTTACAGACTTATTCATATAATCCTCTTTATATATTTCTGTATACATTTTGTCATACATTTGCCTGTGAGGGATGGGTAGCTCAGAAACAGGAGCAGTGGTGGATTGTAGTGTGGGAAGTATAGTATGGGTACGTCGGCGAAATGGGTCTTGGTGGCCGGGGAAAATACTTGGGTCTGAAGAGCTTTCGTCTTCTCATATAACATCCCCTCGATCAGGAACTCCAGTAAAGCTTCTAGGGAGGGAAGATGCCAGTGTGTAAGTTCGAACGGCCTTATTTCATTTATTGTGGAAACATTATATGGCAGTGTTCTAATATGATTTTCTCAAAATTATATTGCGTAATATCAATTTTACCGAGTGATCAGGGAAAATCAACAAGGACTTTTGGTAAGCTTCCCATAGGTTTCTCAGTGTATTGAGGCATCAGTCACCAGCCCGTAAAACTGTCAGTTTGCATGTTCTTGAAAGATCTTCAGTAGCATCAATTAGAGTCTTAAGCATACTCACTGTATTTGATTGTGTCATTACCAGCCAGCAAGTGTGTCTGACAGATTGTTTATCTTATATAATAAATATGATGATATCTGCCTTCAGTGGTAGGAACTCTTAGCCCCTTTATGTCCCAAATGCAAGGCTTTCTTATGAGAGGGCGCTTCATGCTTAAATAAGGATTCAGATGAGTATGTAGGTTATATCTATCTGACAAACTCTTACAAGTCTAGAGTGTGTTCTCTTCTCTGAAGCCTGTATGAAGAACTAAGCATGCTTGGGTGGTTACTTAACTTCAGTAGATCTGAGTTACCATTGTTTGCTAAAAGCCAAAGATAGTAGTATATGATGCTTTTGTCTGCATGTATTACTAGGGACTGGTACAATTTGGAAAAGTCGAAACGTGTAAAGGCTTTCCGATGTGGTGAGTTTGATGACTGCATAGAAAGGGCCGAAGCTGCTCAGGGTATGCCTCCAAAGAAAAGAGAAAAATATGCCCGGAGGGAAGATGCAATATTGCATGCTCTTGAACTGGAGAGGCTACTGGTGGATAAGAAATATGGAAAACCGGGAAATTCATCTAATGGCCAACAAAAATCCCCGGATGCTGTTACATCTTCAGAGTGCATGGAAAATGGTGGAAATAAAAAAGACCCGAGATCTGACCAGCTGCCCGAGAAGCTTGGTTCATCTGTTATAGAAAAGAATGGAACAGATCAGCATCCTTGTGAAGATGTGGTCAGGAATGGAAATCAACGGAATGGAGATGATGAGAGTGCTCGTGCACTACCTCGGATGAGAGGGTTGCAGGACTTTGGTCTCCGGACTACTCCACTGACGAGTAAGCTTCTTCCTTCATTATTTTCATATTTTCTCGTCTAACTTCATCCTTGAGCTGTTTTGTCGGTGACTTTTCTCCATTACTGAAAGAAGTTGACTAGGCTGCAGAACATTTCACCAGAGATGCATTGGAACCACCCTTGTTTAAATACCGAAATGATTATTAGATTTTTTTGTATCCGACTTGGATTGGTAATTATTCCTTTTTTTATTCTCTGTCAGGAGAAGAGCCTTCTGGAGTTGCATCTCGGGTGAAGAGGAGTAGAAATTCTTACCTGACATATGATTCTGGGGATTGTTCCATTGGCAACCAAACTCTAACGATGCAGATGGAGATACCAGTTTCAAAGTTTGAAGAGAGCAGCTATCAAGCTGACGTGGGTGAAGACCACAATTCTGGGTCTACGGAGGATACTGAAACAGATTGTTCGGAAACTGATTCCATGGAATCAGATTCAGATGAAGAAATGGCTGGTCTTTCTGGTGAGATTTATTGCCCTGCTTTTAGCAGAATTGTACAGAAACAATATTATCTAGGCTGGTTTTGTGCTGGGTCTAGCATATCCTGTCGCATTTTTTAAATACAATTTTGTTATCTTAATATGTGTTATTATTATCGTTCAATAGAGGGCTTTTTGGTGATGCCTTTAGCCGGTAAATATTTTGGTCAGTGGTTTATTATGTGATTTTCCTGGTCTGCAAATTAGTTCCCGACTCTTAATTTCTTTGAACACGTATAGTTCGTTGCTAGCTCCACTCATTTTTTTGTGCCTTGTGACTTACAGTTATTTTACGGATTTACAGATGGCTCTGCTTCTATAGAATTACACCCTAAATATCCAAGGAGTATTGAAGCACTTGAAGAGCATGGAAGCATTAGCAGTAGCGATGACTTTGATGAAACTGCTTATGCTGATGGCATGTCTAATCATTTACCGCATGGCTGTGTTTCAAACAGCACGGGTGTCTCCAAATGGCAGCTGAAACGGAAAAGAAATAACCGCAATGTTGGGAAGAAGTCTCTCGACAGATCTGATGCCGAGGTTTCCAGAGTATATGCAAACAGCAGAAACTCCAACTGGAACAGAGACGGTCTCAAGGCTGGCCCGATTGATAAAAGTCCGAGGAACCATCTATCCAGATATGGATCAACTGGATTACACAGTTCCAACGGAACTGCTGATTTAGATGGCTTTGCTTGGAATAATCAGTCGGTCATGAGAGGATATTGGGAGGATCCACAGGACTATGTCGATCCTTTCTTTGCCAGTAGGCATCATTTCGATGGCCGGATGATGTTGATAGAAGTGGATTTGAAAGTCCAGGGCAACAACTACCGGAGAGATGTCCCAATAATCTGTCTGATGAGTAAATTAAACGGGCACGCCATAGTAGGCCATCCGATCCAAGTTGAAGCTCTTGAAAGTAGTTTGTCAGAAAACCTCATCTCTACAACTGATTATTTTCACCCTGAACCTGTGGAGACTCCTGCACTCCCTTCAGTGTGGAGGACTGGTCGAAGGACAGCAAACTCCCGCATCCCCCGCCCGTTCCTGAACGGTGAGAGCAAGCATCACACCCCATTCATTGATCAAGACACTCGTCTGAAGGGAAGTATGATGCAGAGGAGCTTCCTCCGTTACCCTATGGGCAGGAGACTCTCAAGAAACTCACCCAAGAAAAGCAGTCCATTGTCCAACCAAAAGATACGAACTCTTTCATCGATTGCATCAGACGAGCAGCACCAGAGCGACCCAAGAAATGGTACAAGCAGCTTTCAAGTGGGTGGGTTGATGAAAACTGGAAATCTTCCCACAACCGTTGCATGCATACCTGTCAACTTGGTGTTTAGTAGGTTAAACGAGGAGTTGGTCGGCCGCCACCAGTAATAATATGCCGGGGAGGTGTACGGATTATGTAGATGATGATTGTTACTAGTTGCATTGTATATTTTTAGGCGAGCAATAAATTTTTTACACCCACACCTGTTCTCTGTGAGAAACTCCATTTGATTCTTGGTTCAAGACAGTAAGGTCTTGGCTTGTTATGCTGTTGGAGACTATGCTGCAGAGTGGCTAGAAATGTAGCAGTCAGTCACATATTTGTTTTAGGAAGATTGTTAGCTATGTATACACCTCAGGAACAAGGGTGCTTTTCTTCTGCAAGAGATAGGAATGAATGCATACTGTAGATTTATACTGGTTTAATGTGCAATCTCTCTCTCATACAGATGAAGTCCTTTTCAATCCACCAGCATGCTGTATATTGTAGTCAATCTTCAAGCTTTGTTGTGAAAATTCCCATCTAGGCCCTGCTTAGGTGTTAGGCGGTCTCCAGCCGAATCGAATACTCTTAAATTCTCGTGTATAATCGGTTTGACGAGTAATTGACGTCTGGTCACCGCCTAATCTACTTAGGTTCCGATCTAGGTGGCTGATTAAGCGGGTTACGTGCCACTTAGATGGCTGACTAAGCGGGCTACGTGCCACCTAATTGGTTCAGACGATCTATTTTTTACAAAATAATTAAAATTTATATAAATTTTTTTTATTTATTAATTAATATATATTATAAATATTAAATATTAAGAATTAGTTTACCAATTAACCATCTTCTAGAAAATACCTAAACGTAAGATCCCACTCGAGCACCTAACAGTAGCAATTTTTATAAACCATTCCTTCAAGTATGAAAGATTCCATACATAGGGATAAATTCCCAAACATATATAATCTAATGTAACATCTATGAAACAAAAAACCTGAATTAGGAAAAAAAATATGTTAAGTTCATATTTACCAACCTCACAATATATGTATAAGATAGATGTACATTCAGGAGCGAAATTATTAAAGATTCGGGGGTTGGCCGCCTTCACCGCATGTCAAAATTGGAATCCAACTTTCACGATATTCGAACTCTACATTCACATTTATATTGCATTCCTCATAAAAAGAAAAGGTGTAATATAAACAGTCAGAATTTCAAACTATTCAAACTACAAAGGCGATCCCGCCCAAAGCATCATATTCATTAGAAAAGCTCATTGCTTGAATTTACCAAAACGCCCTCGTCTTGTCCTTATATTTCCATCTTCCTAAATTTTACTTAGATTCCTCTTTCCCTTCGCTCTTGACTTCCTTATCTCACAGCAATGGCGGATTTTGCCCAAATCGACCCGGTAGATCCGCCATTAGCTCCCCCGTCGCCGACGCTGCCGCATCTGAACGGAATTTCTGAGTGTGCGGCTTCAGTTCTAAACAGCAGCGATGAAGAAAGTGGCTCTCTGGCGAATTATCCGCAATCCAATGGCTTTACGGAGAAGACTCCAGCTAATCCGAGAATGGTGAAGCGTAGTAGCTCTGGAGACCTCCGTCGTTCTTCAAGACTGGCTAAAAATCCTGCAGGTGAGAGCGCTGGGGAGGAGTTCAATTATCCCAAAATGGACATGTCATCGGAGAAGTCTCCGCCTCTGAAGAAGTATAAAAGTGGAAAGAAAGATTCTTTCTTTGTCGGCGAGCCGATACCTGAGGATGAGGCTCGGCGCCGGTGGAGATGGCGGTATGAAGAAAGTGAGGTGCGTGCGTTCATAATGTGTTTTGACTCACTGAATTGTTTGTTCATGATACGTGAATTATCGCGAAATGTTATAGAAATGTGTTTTTATGAGGTTTGGAAGAATTACACGACTCTTAGGGCAAATTTGGTGGGATAAAAGATTAAATATAGTATTTAGGAGAAGAATATAATGACGCATACTTTTAAACAATGTAGCTTACTTAGCCATGCTTGGTATATTTTGTTGCCTATTAATATTTATTTGTTCATTCATAGTTGAGTTACTGATCTGCCATTTTTGTTCTAGGGAAAACGAAACACTGAGCAACTTCCAAAACGTAAGTAAGTGCTATTTTCATTCATAGATTTGTGATTTCGGTGATATACCTTTTTATTTTCCTTTCCACATTGATGATGTTGCAACCTTTGTAGGGCCGATGATGATGACGAAGATAAACTTGTTTTAAATGTAAAGTGTCATTATTCTCAAGCTGAGATACTGAAGACTGTATTCGATCTTGGTGACTGTGCGCATGTCAAAGTAAGTCTTGCTATCAACAATTTTACCTAGCAAGCATCATTTTGTTCCAAATCTCAATTTGCAACATTCAATTTAATTTAGAATATTCACATTAATGTAAATAAGTTACTGCTTACTACATCTTAGTGAATGATTGGCAAAATCCATTTGAATAGAGAGTGTGATGTGATATGTGTGTAAGAAAGATGTATTGCCTATTCATTGCACCAAAGTATGTTTGTAGTGATATAAACTGTACACTTGATCTGATCGTAGCATTGAGACATTCACCTAATATGGATAAGTTTATGTTCAAACCTGAGAGGCAGCCCAAAAGTTGTTGAAGTCTTGAAGAACAGCCCAAGGCACAATTCCAGCAAACACTTAACCTGTTTGTGGCTGGAGATGTTACCACGGGCATGCACCTAGTGTGCCTCAAACCTTAGGTGTGTTGTGAGGCTCCTCAAAGCAGCACAATTATAAGAAAAGATAACGAGATCAAAGCACAATGAAGACTTAGAGAAAAGTGAAAAGAAGCTAGTCAAGCTGATTAGAGACAAAGAAAAAGGAAATTGGGTAGCATTTGTAAGCTTAGGAGGATTTGAAATCTCTTTTATGTTATTAATGAGAATTTCTTTGCTATAATTTTTGTGTGTTGGGTACAACAATTATAACATTGTGCAAGTCTGCTACCCAATTATGCGTAGGCGCTGGTGTCCTTTCTGCTTGTGATAAATATAATGCAATCTCCTCTTATCCTTATCATAGTCATACTAATTAATTTTATTAAAGTGATAAGACTTAACTTTCTTACATGTTTTTGTAAATTTGGTTAATTAGCTCATATTTTATAGCTTTTACATTTCATATTCTCACTCATTTTTTTTTCCAATAATTATAGGGTCCAAAGGGAGGTCCTAATTACGTTGGTAAAATTCTAGAGTTTTTTGAAACAATGGATGGTGAAGAATACTTTACAGTTCAATGGTTTTTTAGAGCACAAGATACGGTGACAAAAATAAGACCTTATTTTTCCTACTCTTTGTTGCCTTATTCCTTAGCCCCCTCAACCTAACTCATCTAACTGTTTACCTTGCCAGGTTATAAAGGATGATGGAAGGTCTCATGACAAGAAACGGTTGTTCTACTCTACTCTCATGAACGACAACTTATTAGATAGTATAATTTCAAAAGTTAAAGTTGTTCAAATAAAACCAAATGTACGTGCAGTTTCAAATTTTATTATATTTATTTATCTCTATGTTTTGTAGCCTTTATATCGAGTAATTGTATTTTTGTTTTACTAGTGGTTCAACTTTGTTATTGACATCCATTCTCTTGTAGGCTAATCTAAAAGTTAAATCCATACCACCTTGTGATTATTATTTTGATATGAAGTATGATGTTGACTACACAACTTTTAGCTCAATTTCAACAGGTAAGTTGGACTTCTCTTCTTAAGCTTCGTGATTCAACCATCTGCAATTATCACTTTATGTGTAACCACTTACCCACCATGACGATCATGCAGATGACAATATTTTGTCTGCCCCTCATCCTTTGATGATGCCACCCAAAAGCAAAAGTGGGAACTCTTGTACTCCCACCAAGGGTTCTACAAATGAGATTTGCAAATCTGAGCTAGCATTACTGGATCTGTACTCTGGTTGTGGAGGAATGTCTACGGGACTGTGCATTGGAGCTAAAGCATGTGGTTTAGATCTCGTGACGGTAGTATACCAAGATTGATTTAAAATCATATAAATAGGTTCATGTCGAGAATTACCCTTGTGTTAGCTGGTCGTGACTAACTTTCGCTTATATCAGAAATGGTCTGTTGACATTGACGAAGCAGCATGTGAAAGCTTGAAGTTGAACCATCCAGAGACGCAAGTTAATATTTATTGCATTTCATCATTAGCTTTAAAGTACTGAGTTATTAGAAGTATCGTTTAGTTTTTAAAAATGTCATTTTACAGATAAGGAATGAAGCTGCAGAAGATTTTCTTGATTTGTTGAAGGAATGGGACTGTATGTGCAGACGATACGGGGCTTTTAAAGAGAAAGAACTCAGGTCAAATATCGTTAAGGAAGCTGATAAAGTAAAAAAATCAAAATTGAATCAAGAAAGTTCACGTGAATATGAAGTGGAAAGGCTGGTAGATATATGCTATGGTGATCCTTGTGACACAGGGGAACGAGGGCTTAAATTTAAGGTGAACTTTTCTTATTCCAGCTTTCCAAACATGTATCTATCCTTTGAAATCGAAAAATGGCCGCTTTTAGTCAATGCCATTGTCACGTAATAGCACTCCCTTGGTCCCGCTAGATTAGTCTCATTTTCCATTTTCGTTTGTCCCGTTAGATTAGTCTCATTTTCTAAAATGGAAATTAATCTCCACTCATCAATAAATTAATAATTTCTCTAATCTCTATGTCCTTGGTAATTGTGCCATAAGTAAATGAGATTAATCCGACGGGACGAAGGGAGTATATTTATTTAATACTCCCTCCGTCCCATATGTTTAGACACATAAGGAATGACACATGAACCAATGTGTATTAGTGTAGAAGAATTAATATTTTATTGGTGAGTGGGAAAAAGGTTGCCTTTTTAGGAAATGTGTCTAATAAATGGGACGGACGAAAAAGGAATACGTGTCTAATTCAATGGGACGGAGGGAGTAATTCAATTTTAGGTGAATTCAGTAGTTATATTTTAAATAAATTTGTAAGTTCTAAGGTAGAAAACTATCCATCATAATAAGTAGAAGTAACATATATTTCAACCTACTCCTAAGTTCATTCTCCATGTGGAAAATTGTTCAACTGTGGAGTCTTGGACTATAATATACATATTAGGTAGTGGAGCCCTAGAATTTTATGGATACATTAATGGAATCTAGAATTATTTACACCCACAAAATTCAAATTTGAGGTAGTAGATTGTTGAGTTATGGAGTCTAAAATTATAAGAAAAATATATTAGACGGTTTACACAGGTGTGAAGCCCCAAAGTGAGATGAATTTGCTAAGGATTATGATTAGAGTTGTGATTTCTAGCTTTGATTTGGTTTGCAATAGAAGCTCAATTTTCTAGAATGTTTCCAAAGTGTGTCTGCATTAGTGCATGTGCCTAGTGCCAATTGAAATATGTAACAAATCTTTAATAAATATCATGACTTGATAGCTCTTAATCTAATCATAGTTGATGAACCGAGTAACCAACTGTATGTTCATGTTCTTCATGTATTGTTATGTGTATTTTCATTACTATTTTTTCTCATCAATATCATAACAAAATTTTAACATTCTGCAATGTTTATTTTCATTTAGGTGCGATGGGTTGGCTATGGCCCAAGTGATGATACATGGGAGCCAATTAAAGGCTTAGGGTATGCATACTACTCTCAGAAATAATCAGCTGTTGCAAATAATCATAGGAGAATTATCTCACTGATAAGGTTTATCTGCTCTTCTTCTCAACAGAAAATGCCAAGATCACATAAAAGAATTTGTGCTAATGGGAATGAAAGCAAAAATACTTCCTCGTCCGGTATGCTTGGTTTGTTTAACTAAAATGTGTGTCGTAATATGGGAATTAAAAAAAAAAATCAGTTTTCTGATTGCTCAATATATATTTTAAACCAAAATACTGAGTATCATACAATGACTGCATACTCAAAACTATTGTTGCCATTTAATTTTCCTCCATATCCTATTTGTACAGGGAGATGTTGATGTAATCTGTGGTGGTCCTCCATGCCAAGGAATTAGTGGCTACAACCGGTTCCGGAACGTTGATTCACCTCTTGATGATGAAAGAAATCGTCAAATTGTGATTTTCATGGATATTATCGATTTCTTAAAACCAAAGTTTGTTTTAATGGAAAATGTGGTTGATATCTTGAGGTTTGCCAATGGCTGTCTGGCGAGATATGCGATTAGCCGTCTGGTTGGTATGCATTACCAAGCAAGGGTTGGGATTATGGCTGCTGGTTGCTATGGGCTTCCTCAATTCCGCTTACGAGTTTTTTTATGGGGTGCTCAGCCTCTTGAGGCAAGTATTGTCTTGGCATTTTTGGTATCACTTGGTGATAGTTTTGGTACATGTTCAGTCTTCATGTGAGTTTTTCCCCATTCAACTCATTGAACCTGCATGTATGACTGTCGTTTTGCTGGCAGGTGCTACCTCAGTTCCCTCTCCCAACACATGATGTGGTAATCAAGTATGGCTTTCCTAGTGATTTTGAGGTACTTGAACATTTTTTACTACGTAACTTTACTCCATACTCTATAGTAACCAAATACATATCTAGGGGTGACAAATGGGTCGTGTTATAGTAACACGTGACACGTCAATTCGAACCGTTCATTTTTTCGGATCAGAAAATTCTCCGACCTGTTTTTTATCAGGGCAACCTGAAAGTGACCCGAATGACCTGTTTAATTATAATGAAAAATTTAACCTATTACCCAACATGGCCTTTAAACGCGAAGAAACCCGAAGATGACCCGAAAATTGTATAATTATTTTATAATTATATAATAAAATTAATTTATTTCAGGTCAAATGGGTTACACGGGTCAATCCGAATCTGATTCGAACCCGACACGAAAATTAAATGAGTTCGCGGGTTCAACCCGAAACTGATTCGAAATTAAATGGGTTGACCCAACCTACCTTTTTTCGTGTTAGGTTCCATCTTGTCGTGTCAGGTCAGAGATTGCCGCCCCTAACGTATCTAATCATAATCTGTTTCCATCTTGCAGCGTAATGTTGTCGCTTATGATGAGGGGGAACTCAGGGATCTTGAAAAAATAGTTGTTCTCAGAGATGCACTTTCTGATCTTCCTCCTGTACGTTTTGATTTGTTTCACACGTTGATTAGTTCTTGAGATTCTGCAGTTGAAACTAATTTCATTTCTGTTTTCAGGTTGCAAATGATGAGAAACGTGAGGAGATTCATTTCGAGACCGCCCCTGAGACTGAGTTTCAAAAGTATATCAGAGCAGCTAAATGCGGTAACACATAAAGAGTTTGAGCTAATTTTTTTTTCATCTGCATAAATTTGAGCACAACTTCTTGTTTCCTTTTTCTCTAGATATGACTGCTTCACCCTCCAGCGACACGACTATTGACAGTAAACCTGTTGTGTATGATCATCTGCCTAATCCAATGAACGAGGACGATTACATGCGTGTCAGTAAAATACCAAAACAAAAGGTTAGCCGTTAGCCTAGTGAGGGTTCTCTCCAATACATGAGGCATGGCATCCTGGTTTTGACTCTCTCTACTTACACTCAACAGGGTGCATGTTTTAGAGACCTCCCTGGCATTGTTATTGGGTCTAACAATGTGGTTCAACGAGCAAAAGAGCAAGATCTTTTGCCATCTGGAAGGCCATGGGTAATATTTATATCTGAAATATATATGTTACAGTGAACCACTAAATGACCACCTCTTTCTATTTCACTCATCAGGTGCCTGACTATTGCCTCAGTTTCCGTCTTGGAAGGTCACACAAGTGAGTAAAAAATTGATATTTTTTTCTTTAGGGAAGGTCTTGGGTTAGGCAGACCTAAATGATTTAGGCGGATTTTATCCATAACCCAAGCCCAAACCCATATAATATACCCTAATTGGGGATTAATAAACCCTATTTGGGATGGGTCAACCCATTTGAGTAGGATAAAACCCGCCTAAACCGTTTAGGCTTGCCTAACGCAAGTTTTTGCATTTTCTTTTTTGCTTGCCTTTCCTTTTCACTAGGGATACCAATTTAGTCCGAAATTCGCGGTTGACCTGATTAAACCCAAGCTAAAATGCAGGTTAGGGTCGAAATATTAGGTCTGAAAAAATTTTAACCGAAATAACCCAGGACTGAATAACCATAGGCGCGATAGAGCTGAGCTCAATGTCCTACGGTTTGCCTGATTAATATATTTATCATGATATTACTAAAATTTACTTCTAATATTTAAGATCATATTTATTAATTAAGTTTTAAGTTATATAATTATATTTAGTTCAAATAGTATTAAATACATAGTTAAGTTTATTTATTTATGAAGTTAAAACATATTTAAATATTGCTAAAATAAAAAATAATATATATTTTTAATAGTTAAATTTATCATTATCTAAAACTGTGTGATGTGTTATGCATTTTTTATAAGCGATAAGTAATATTCCATCCGTCCCAGGACAGTCGCAACGTTTTCCTTTTTGGTCCGTCCCATAACACTTGCAACCTTTCCTTTTTTGGAAAGTTTTTATTAATTAATTACCCACTAAACCTACTCTACTCCTACCCCACTATCTCTCACACCCCACTATCTCTCATAATCATTAACCTATTAATCCTACTCCACTAACTCTTCTAATCACTTTTTCTTAACCTCCGTGCCCGGTCAAACGTCTCAAGAGACCCGGGACGGAGGGAGTATTTTATTTATTTTTTATTTAAAATATTAAAAGAGTTAAAAGATATTAAAAATAATCAATGAATTCATTGGCTCGAGGAGTTAGCCCGAAAATTAAAGAGTTATTGTTAGGTTAAGATTTTTTAGCCAAAAAAAATTTTCATCCGATTTGACTTGAACCAATTAACCCACATCCCAATAAAGTAGGACGAAATTTGACGGATTGACCCAATTGGCATCCTTACTTTTCACAATCTAACAGTGTATTGTCTTCATCATAATCAAATGCTGCAGGCCATTCGGACGGTTGTGGTGGGACGAGACTGTGCCAACTGTTTTCTGTTTCCCAGATCACCACTCTCGGGTCTGCACCTTCTTCTTTTCTTTTCCACGTCATTTCTTGAACTTAGTTTCTACAGTTGAGTTGTATATATATCAACCATTCTTTTTCTTCACTTTGAAGGCAATCTTGCATCCCGAACAAGACAGGATTCTCACTATACGCGAATGTGCAAGACTACAAGGCTTTCCCGACTACTACAAATTCTGCGGAAGCGTGAAAGAAAGGTAAGTTCCAAGATGAGTTATAAAGCCACATCACACACTTGGCTTCAATCTGAATCTCTTTGCTCTCTTAAACAGATATAGACAGGTGGGGAATGCAGTCGCGGTTTCTGTGGGACGCGCTCTAGGGTACTCATTGGGTATGGCAGGGCAGAAGCTGAGTGAAGAGGGACACCACCTGTTCACTCTTCCACCCAAATTCTCCCATTCCACAACTGTGGAGTTGCTATCTTCTCAGTGAGTGATTTGTTACTCAATTCTTGCTTTGTTGTTGTGTTGTATACTATTGTATGGAATAAGTACTATGATGAAGATTCATTCCATCTGTTGTTGTTGTATTATTACCACCAGACCTAGAGATTCTTACCTTAATTCAAAGGGATAGATGGGATTTGTGGACTCATGCATTGTAAGAAACTGTACCATTATAATGTGCGCCATTTCTTTCGAATTATAGTTTTATTGAATTAAATATTGTTTTACTCGAAGCTTGAATTGTTTATCATTGAATTTATTTTTATTACCCTTTTTCAGGAATTCCAAATTCATTTCTTTTGTGTACACTACACTGTTTGCATTTTAAACATCGTATTTGATCTACACCATCAATTGGATTTCCTTTTTGTTCAAAAAAATAAATAAAATTGGATTTCCTATAATATCGTCGACCAGTTTTAATAAGATTCTGTAAGTAATTGAAATATCAAATATCCGTCGCATCTTGTGTAGAATATAGTCAATGAAGTAATTATTTTTTCTTTTACTTATCAATAACTATGATCTTTGAACCAAAGACAGCTATAGAGCCATTTGCTCACTTGAACCACATCAGATAACCTTGCAGGCATTCTTTTATTCATGTAAAGTTTTGGCAATTTCTTATCTGAATTCAGATTCAGGTGTACATTTTTGTATGAATATGGAGCTTTTGCTGAGTTGAGGTCACAATTTGTGAAAAATATTTGCTAAAAGAATCTCTTCTATCACTATAGTAGGTCTGATAATATGAGAATTGTTCTTAACGTAAGCTACACCTTTACTGCTTTCTTCGTCCAACCAAAAGGATCCGGCGTCATGTCGCCATGGTTCATGGTGGAAATTGAGGATACCCCACGACCATGCCACCTTGTCCTGGAAATCGAGGATACCCCATGACAATGCCGCCTTGACTAGAGATAGGAGAAACAGATGTCCCCCGCGAGTTTTGGTCGCTGTCGTTGCCTGAGGTTGTTAAGGTGAGGTAATAGAAGATGCCAAGAGCCACACTGACTAGGGACAGGTGGGTAGCTCCGGCAAACGAACTGTGATCCATGAAGAAACAGTAGTGGCTGCCCAAGTATAGGTTCTCCCTGACGTGCTCATCGTTCACAGTTGTAAAAATCCCCGCCTAGAACCGATTAGGCCCCGCCTAGGCGTTAGGCGGTGCTTAACCGAACCGATTACTCAGTAAAGCTAGCTGAATGACTGAGTAGTTTACCAGGAGAAGACAAAAGACCAACTACAGGTGGAGGTGGAGTGATGAGAAAAGTTTGAATTTGAGCATGTATATGATATTGATTTTTTGAATAAATAATTTTTTCTTCTATAATAATAATAATAATTTATATTTTAAATATATTTTAGATTTAGAAAGTTCGTTTAAGCTTTTCGATAAAGTTCGTGAACATTAAAGTATTCGATAAAGAAGCTCGAAGCTCGACTCGATACTAAACGAGTCAAACTTAGGCACGACACTACTCGGTTCGATTACACCCCTATTAATATATACCTAGGCATAAATGCACTTTTTGATGTTGAGAAAGGGTAAGGAGATGGAATTGGCCTGTTGTATGCACTGTTTAGAGTATGTTGATATGGCTCATGTATGTCAACAAGGAAAGACAGATGGCAGATGACTCATTTTTATACATGCACTTTTCAATTAAGCATGATTTATAAAGAAAAAAACATGAAATTTGGAAAAAATGTTTTAATCTCAACCAATGATTTTTTGAGATGAATGGTGTAAATTCATTCATATTTAACACAAACTAATTTTTAGTATGTGATTCACTAGGAATGAAATGCAACTTCTACCCAATTAGTATCCATCTTTAAAATACACATGCATCAATGATCCATCTTTAAAGCAAATGGCCTAATGCTAAAGATTACTAAAAAGGCTAAAGCTATTTCAACCGATTAAAAATACAGAAAGAAACTGATAGTTTTTATTTAAAGCATTCAATCCCAGAAATATTTGAACAAAACAACATACCTTAGTCCTCTTAGCCTCAGCAGCAAAAGCTGTAGCAGCTGATAACAGTCCAAGAAACCCCACAAAACAGCACACTATAATCACCCGTCTCTCCATTCCTTCTCTCCTCTACTTAATTTCCCTCTCTATAAACCTCTCAAAAAGTCTATTTAGCTTTGAAGAAAAACGTTACAAGGAACAAGTAAAGGAAACATTATGATAAAAGGAAGGTAGTAAATATCTATATAAAATATTAAAAACACAGTTGCAGTAATATACATTGATTCAGATTCTAAGATTTTATAATCTATCTAATCTAATTATGTATCAAATAACTTGATTCATTAGTCATTGAATTTATTTTTGGTTCTCAATGAAAAGAGGGAGTGAAACATAACTGAAAGATTGAAAGTTAAAAAGACTATTGAATAATAAATCATTGAAAGTAAATCGGTCTTAAAATACAGGTTGCTGTTTGTGTTTGAGTATTTATACAGTTTTAGCCTTTATTGCAGGATATTTGGGCAAAAATGCCACATTTTTCAATTTGCATAGAATGAATCATGTTCGTCGATTTGATGAGATAGACGCGCGAGATCTATTCTTATTTCTCATAGTAACTCCTATTCTCACATGATCACTATGTAAGAAAAAAGAATGAATCATGTCCATCATATCTAAAAAAATCAATGGCTGATATGCAAACAAGCAATGACTAAAACACAATCAAGCAGCAACTTAAAACAATCAAGCAACATTGTAATCAAACAACGACCTGAACACAATCAAGCAACGTCATAAACACAATTAATATCTTCCTCATTTTCTCACGTTAAGATTTTTCTCACTATATATATATATATACTAAAAGTTAGTTTGTACTAAATAGGAATGAATCTACATCATTAATCTAAAAAAATCAATGGTTGAGATTAAAATATTTTCCAGATTTTATGCTTTTTTGCTTTATAAATCATGCTTAATCGACTTAAGCATGATTTATAAAGCAATTAAGCACGAACGAAAATTATGCTTGATTTTTTAATCTTTGAAGCTTTAATCTCAACATTGATGTTGTTAATCCAATGGCTAAGATTTATTCCTATTTAGCACAAACTTTAATTTTAGCACTTGATCAAAACTCTCTCTCTCTCTCT